>QLPG01001660.1:0-13168 GCA_003314385.1 Gomphus sp. MG54 | reverse complement strand
AGTGCGTTCAAGCTCCTCGAGATGGACGATCACTACAACTTTATTTCCCGCTCCGTTGTACGTCCGCGACCGCGCCCGCGGGTCGTCGTCGACCTCGGCGCGGCCCCGGGTGGGTGGTCCCAGGTCGTTGCGCTGAAGAGTGGGTATACAGACCACTTGCAACCGCGCCAGGAAGAGCCCGCAGACATGGAGCTGTACGGCTTGTCGCAGCGCGCAAAGCTGCAGCGCCGCGGCACGTGGAGTTCCCAGACAGAGGAACCTATAGACTCGAAGGCCGCACCTGTGCTTCCTACCATCATCGCGGTGGACCTCCTCCGTATGGTGCCTATACCCGGTGTGCACATACTCCAGGCGGACTTTCTCGCGCCGTCCACAACGGACCTCATCCGCACGCTTCTTCCTCATGCCTCCCAACCGGCTTGTGTCGACCTTCTCCTCTCTGATATGGCTGCGAATGCCACGGGAAATCCCACCGCCGACGCCGAACACTCCCTCCGCATTTGCGACGCCGTCGCTCGCTTTGCGGAGCAGCACCTCCTCGTCCGGAGCGCGGACGCACCGGGCGGTACACTCGTGTAAGTCTTTGTTCTGCGTTCTCCATTATGTACTGGTGGTCACGTTTTTTTTTCTTCTTCTCGTGTGCCGTGCAGGCTCAAGTACTTCATGCACCCCGACACACAGCACTTTTGTCGCACATTTCTACGGCCGTCATTCCGGCGCGTCTATCATGCCAAGCCCCCATCCAGCCGTTCCGAGTCTGCAGAAGGCTATTGGATATGTGTTGATTGGCTCGGTGGGCCGTCGCGATTTTCTCCCCCGCCCATTCCAACCGACCCCTTTCAACTAGATCTTCCCATGCGACGAAAAAGAATGCAATCTAGATGATTATTGCATTATCTAATATCTGCCTATATGCCGTCCTTGGAACCACCCCCCAAAAGTAAACAATGACGATCATAATAGTACACATGGAAGAAAGGGAAAGGAATGCCGTCACGTGCCGCCTGTCTGAGTGCCAGCGTGCATGGAAAAGGGGAGGTCGACTTGGACCGATTCCTATACATCTTTTTGCGAAACGTCACTCTCAGGAATACATTTGTAACCGCTGGTTCACAGAGACATTCCAAAGGAGAGCATCCAAACAATGATTTTTCTTATTTCATCTTCCACACTGCAATACTCACAGCGCGGCACGAGAGTTCTGCTGAGAAGATGGAATGACGACACTTACCTACTCGGTCAACTCATGAATCCATGACGCTCCGCATAATACTTGCAACAAGATGACCTGCTCGAAAACACAATACACTTCCTCATTGATGTCATCATAATTCCCTTTACAGTAAGTCATTGTAAGAATTCACGTGGGCCACCGATATTTGCTCTGGGAACCTACCAGGCGCCGAGCGGTAGCTTCATCTCTGGCGGACACAACTCTGGGGAATGGAATAATCCTACCAATGTCGAGATACAATATCTAGGGTTTATTGGTTCTCGGTGTGGATTGAATCAGAGGGAAACATAATATACTATTATACAAGATACTCTTTACATAAAGACAAGGGGGAGCGAGGAGTGGGAGGATCCGAAGCGCACATCTTTTGCTCAATATTATGGGGCTTGCTCCGACTCGGAACTGGGGATGGCTTTTATGGCTTCGGGGGTAGCCTTATATGGTGAAGCCAATATTTACCTGGGGCCGTCCTCTGCGAGGCCGAGCGGGTGGCGTAGGTATCCGCTTTTTGTTGACACGACTTCGAGCCATGGAGTCATCCCACCCTTGATTATCATACTTCTATACGCGAGTGGCCAAATTCTTTCACCGCACTCTACTCAACCGTGAACAAGCAGTTATGTCTGAAAACAAGTTTCCAGCAAAGTTATGGGGAGACTGTGTGGTACAAGTGGTTGCCTACCTGAGAGATTTGTATGCCAACTCTTGTCTTTGAGGAACAAGACACCCTATAAGGCATACTATGGGTCAAAACCAGATGTATCCCATTTGAGGGAATTAGTGTGTTAAGCCTTCATCCTGATACAGTCTTAAAATCATCAGCAATTTACAGCTAATCAGTCAAAGGTATACTCATGGCATATTCACTGAACTCCAAGGGAGAGAGAGAGAGAGAGAGATTCAATTATAGTGCTCGAAGCACAAGCGCTTATGGTGCACTCTAACTACAAAACAATAGTACTGCATCAGAGATGGTTATCTACTAGGAACTGTGGCAGATAGAACATGTGATATGAGGAGATATGACAACTGGGTTTTGTGAGTGTAGGGGAAAATGAGACCCCATTCATTTCTGTGGTGTGCCAGCAAGTTGCCAGAACATCACAGATGGCTCATGTCCAGTCCAAAATGGGTGGGTCAGGATTGGCAGTGCAAAGGGTATTTTGGCCAATGTGTTTTGCAGAAACATCACACTTCAGGGATTAGGGTGTCAAGCAGTGGTCAGGTGCAGCTAGTTTAGAGTGTGTGGTTGGCTGGATTAGGCCTCATAAAGGGGACCTTCCTCAGCAAGTTTGCATGCATGGTAGTCCATGGCTGCTTTGTGCATTGGACATTCCTGGCTTGTTGCTGCATGAGCTCCTGTGCAGACAGCACATCTCAGTGTGATGTGTGGACACAGTATGGGTTTGTTGCATTTTTCTTCATTAGGGCAAAGGTAATCTCATGTTATATGTTTGCCTGAGCATTGTCCACAAGATGTTGTCCTCTTGCAGAGCCATGTAAAGTGACCAAATTGATGACAATTATATCATTGTGGTGGGCAATGTAAGAATTTGATTGTCAGGTAGAGGTGACCCTGGAATGCAATGTGGTGGCTGATGCAGCTATTGGCAACTTGAGCATCTGTAAAGAAGAGAACTATAGACATGTGTGTTTTAGTTTGCTGATTTTTCTGTGGGAGAGAGAGGAGTTCAATCTGTTGGAGTGTCGAGGGGTAAGTGATGATGTGGTTGTTCTGGTTAATAAGAGAGATAACATTGCAGCTCTCTCGTGAGGTGTCAAATGTAGTGGAAATACCATGAATGATGACTGGGAAAGTCTTTTGTGCAGCAGAGAGCTGATCAGAGAGTTTAGAGAGCCAGCGGTGTGCTGTGGAGGCAAGATATATTTGTTCAGCTTCACTGCAAGTAGTGAGCCAAATATCACCACTCCGGTGTCAACCTGCAGCACAGATTTGTGGTGGGATGTTCTCTATGTCTTCATTCTCATCTGCATCTGGTGTGTATGATCTTGTTTCAAACCAGCAATTAGCATCTTCAATGGCTCTGGCAATTTCCTCTCCTAGCTCCTCATCAGACAGGCCTGAGAGCACTGGATTGTGCAAGTGTGAGGTCAAATTGCATATTGCAGAATGGTGTTTTAGGGTCAGGAGTTGACTGTGGGGCTGGCAGAGTGGGTGAGGTAAGGACGGCTGCATAGTGTTACTGGTTGGTGAATACATGTAACAAGTTGCTGTTTAAATAGTGCCCACAGACTAATGCCAGATAACCTGGCATAGTGGCCTTTTGGCCCAGTTGAAAGAACACATCACTGTGGGAATTTGTTGCCTTTCACACATAGGTGCATTTCCCAGTGGGTTGCATGGTGTTTAGAAGGCCTAAGTGGGTAGAGATAGCATCCAGATACTTATATACTTTGGTTAATTATAGGTCATGTGAATCTATGAGCATTGATCAGGCTATGGAAATGAGGTCGCCGCTTTGGTGCAGGGCATCAAGAGAGATTGTCACTGTTTTAGAAGTCTTGGTCTTGGACAGAGTAGTTCCATATATCAGAGTACTAAATTGTTTAAGTATGGTAGCTAATGATGCTTGTTATAGACCATGCAGCCAAACAAACCCACAGTAACCCCCACAACCACCCACACCGTTTCCGGGACCTTTCCGATCGACCAGAGCCCGAACAACCGATTTCCGAATATCCGAAATACATTCCAAGGCCCCCGATTCCGACCCCCCGAATCCGACCCTCCGAAGACTCCGGAAATCAAGGTTCCGTCACGATCGATAACTGACGCGCAGGACTATCGCGTACCTCGCTCCCTTGTTCTCCTTTATATTGACACCCTTGTACTTCCTTTCCCCTTGTTTTATGACCGGCTAAAGTTAGTACAAAGAGCGTTACATGTATATAGTCTCACAGTCGACTGGACTGTTCGCTAGTACGAATATCGAATTAGTTCCCCCCCAGTTTCCGATTCATTTCCGGTAAACTCCCGCCCCTTTTCCGAAATTAGGGACAGACGATCGAGGAGGGCGCAACACATAAGTTGAAGCCAAGTCCCTTCGACTTCGAACACCCCAGTGACCAGATTGATCTATTCCGTGACCTACCCTAAACTTCCGGCGCCCCCGTCTCCGTCCGTAATCCGTTTGACCCCGATCTCGGTCTTCGGCCCCGTTACGGACTTTTGCATTAACCCGGAAAGCCCCTTCGGAAGTGCTAGCCAAGCGCCTGACACGTGGACTTAACAGCTTAACAGTAGCTAATGATGCTACAGTAGGCTGTCCTGGGAGTTCAATAGGCAGTGACAGTGGTGGTTGGACCATGGGAGCCATCCTGAACTCCAAGGCCTATAGATGTTACTATTTAAAAACTGGTAGGATCATCATCCCCTAGTATGTTACCTTCAATGAGTCACAAGATGATGTACCTAGACCTTACAGACCTGGAGTTGAGGTCTAGAATGACATGGAGCTAGGCAAAATTCTTGAGCTGATTGGTGAGGGCATGAATCAAGGGGGAGCTCCCCAGTTAGAGAGTCTGCCATGGGGGATGGTAGACAAGGTATACAACCAGGAAGTGAGACTATTAGTGATGGTCTGGTCTTGCCTTCAAGATAATCTACCTGTTAAGCCCTGAAGGGATGCTAACATTGTGTGATCTTGGGTACTAGTACAATAGCACCTTTGAACACAATGCTGACAAGGTTCAGCTCAGTCCAATGAGCTGAGCAGATTTGGCTTGGCTTTAGCATACTCTTGCATTGTGCCCTCTTATCTCTGAGTGCCACAGAATTTTAGAGGGTGTTTGGGAGAGGACTGAGATTGTTGGTGCCAAACTTAGAGAAAGCAGAGATGTATGAGTCTTAGTTGATCATCAGGACAGAGAATACATACATGATGATGTGGTATTTTTATAGTCAAAAGAATGGGGATGAATGACCATAGTATGCAACAGGGTAGTATAAGAAATGTAAGTAAAATAAAAAGACATGGAGATGAGATATGAAGAATGGTCAAGTATGACCATGTATAACCAAAGTATAATAAAGTGAAATGAAGTGAAGCATTTTGAATAAGCAGAACAAAAAGATAGAAGATGGGATGAACCAAATGGATGTAATGAATATACCAAGCTGAGACCAACATACTATGTGACTTACAATTTGACTTGATCACTTGTACATGTTAAATCTGCATATCAGGTGCTTAATAGCAGATCCTAAAAGGTTCCAAAGGGGTTTCCCAAGGGGTTCCTTAGGGGGTGGGGGTATAGAGGACTGAGGGGGTTGAGGGTCATAGGTCAGGGGTCGAGGAAATAGAAGAGATGGAAGGTGGACAATAAAGTGCTGGGACTTAGGTAGGTGGTTGGTTTACAGTGAGGACTTGTATGATATTATATGGGTTTTCAAAGTCAGAGGGACTTGGCTTCAACTTATGTGTTACACCCTCCTCAATCATCTATCCCTAATTTTGGAAAGTCAGAAACATGCAAGAGGCTAAGTCAGAATCAGGCTAGAACTTAAGTTAGAAAGCTAGATGTAAATTAAGTTGATATTCGTACTGGTGAATAGTCTAGTTGACTGGGGGGTTATATACATGTAAACTATCTTGTATTTTCTACTGTCTGGTCTAAAGACAAGGGGAGGAAGGAAATACAAGGGGTCAATAGAAAACAAAGAACAAGGGAGTAAGGTATACAGTGATCCTTCAAGATGCCTGCTGTGGAAGTGAAATTATAGTTTCAGAATCGTGGATCTTCAGGATTTCAGAACTACAGGTTTGTGAAAGGAATTGTAGAAAGGGCAGTTGGGGGATCATTCTTGATGATCATGACTGGTGTCAAGTACATGATACCAAGCCTTGGTTCACTTGGAAGTACCAACCAAATGATCCTTACCGTTTAATCCCACACACCAGTGACAAGTCATTCTTTACTAGTACCTGGTCTCGGCTTGGCACATTTGGTTCATCATTTGGTTCACTCCCTTCATCCCATCCCCTCTATCCTTGTTTATTCTTCTATTCCCCATCCTTCCTCTTACCCCATTTCCCCTCCGGACATTTCCTATTCCCTTACTTTTCAGTCATGGCCCTATTGTTTTATATTCAGTCATTTTCTATTGTTCTATTTTCATCCACACTCTTATTATTCTATTCTTGGCCACATTTCTATTGTTCTATTCTTGTTTACATTCTTTTATTCTATTCTTGATCATTGTGAACAATACCTCCACATGCTCTTCATACCTTATTTGTTTCTCTATGTCTTATGCCACCCTGATTCCACATCTCACTTCTTAACCTATATAAGTTGTACATGGATGTAGATATTTCCTCATTCTGAAAATTGACTTGGCATACACCTTCTTACCTTCCCTCCTCCCATCTAAAGTCCCTTACTTGGGCCAACACTCTTAGCACTCTCCCAGGTATCCCTTCTGTCTGAATCAGTGGCATGCATGGAAAGTAAGGCACAATGCACAAGTACATTGAAGCCAAGCCACCATGATCAGTTTTGTTATGGCCCATGCCGCCAATAAACCCACATTAATCCCCACAACCACCCACACCATTTTTGGGACCTTTCTGACTGCTCAAAGTCTGAACAACTGCTTTCCAAATTCTGTTGTATCAACCCAAGGGTCTACGTTCCTGAACCCCTAAAGATTCCAAAGCCAAGGTTCCGCTCCTTTGATAAATGACACGCAGGATCATTGTATACCTCACTCCCTTGTTCTTTTGTTCTATATTGCCCCTTGTACTCTCTTCCCCCCCTTGTCTTTACTTGGAAAAAGTTAGTACAAAGACTAGATACATGTATATAAGACACCAGTCAACTGGACTATTCACCAGTACAAATATTGACTTAATTCTGCATCATAGTTTCCAATTCAGTTCTGGTAAACTTTCTGACTTTCTGAAATTAGGGACAGATGATCAAGGAGGGTGGAACACATAAGTTGAAGCCAAGTCCCTGCAACCTCAAACCACTCAAACCACCTAATACCATGAACAGTCCTAGTCCCCCCAGCACTTCCCGTCCTTCTGCCCCTTTTCCGATTCCATCCGTGAACCCGCAACCTCCAGTCCCTCCACCTCTGGAGTACAAAGCCTCCTTTTGGAAACCATTTGGAACCTCCAGAAACCCTTCTGGAAGTATCTAGCTAAGTACTGACATGTGAATTTAACAGGTTTACAGGACTTGGCAGATAACCACCAGCATTATGAAGTTGGTACTATTGCAATAGTACTGGGCCCACAAATCATCGGCATTCCTGGTGCTTAACAACCAGAAAATCCCCGGAAGGGTATAGGTGGTTGTGTGAACTGTAATAGGTTTGTTTGAGGAGCACAGGCCATAACAGTACATTGATTTAGATGTTAGATATTCAGCTAGTATGACTGAGTGAACCAAGGCTTGGTAACATATACTTAACACTACTCCATGATCAAAACTGTCAGCAGCAGGTACCACAATGAGAAACCTTCTATATGAGACTCACCTGGACAAAGCCAAGTGTACCATATACAGCCTCCTTGTTAAGTGCATGTACTGAGTATCTGGTAACTCAGCAGTGCCAACCAAATGATCAGCCTAATTCCATGTGCAAGTGTCAAGCTTTGGGTACTGATGGACTTCGGTACTGCTGAGGGGTGTTATCGAAAGGTTGGGCGGACTATGGCCAAGTCCTGCAGGCCAAGAGTAGTGGCATTGGCTTCAATGTACTCGTGCGTTGCACCCTACTTGCCGTGCGTGCCACTGGATTTGTAACAGACAGATACTTTAGAGGATGCTGATGATGCCGGCCTGAGTCGAGGACTTAACAGAGGAGAAGAAGGTAGAAGGGCCTAAGCCTAGTCGATACCCAGAATGAGGAAATATATACATGCATGTCCTACTTATATAGGTTAAGAAGTGACATGTGGAATAAGGAATGTGGGACAACAAGGTATGCAGAGCATGCGGTCATTGTCCACAACGAGTAAAATTAGAATGAAGGAATGTAAACAGGCATAGAACAATAAAGGATAGGATAATAAGAATGTGACCAAGGATAGGACAATAGGAAATGCCCAATTATAAAACAAGGGCTGTAACTGAGGATAACACAAGGGCAGGAAGTCCCGAGGTGAGGTGGACCGAGGGGTGAGGAGTAGGCGTGGGATAGGAATGAGAAATGTGACCGATATGTGCATCGAGCTGAGAACAACTTCGTTGAGTGACTTGTACTTGGTTACTAACAGAGTATTTTAGTCGGTACTGCCGAGTTACCGGACCCTCGGTACGTGTACTTGACAGCAAGTGACCAAACCACACATATGCCACTTGGTACTTTGGTCTTGGCTTGGCACATTCATCCTCCACATTCCCTATCCCTATCCTTCACCTACTCTTCACCACTCATTATCTATTAATCCCACCCCATCTACTCCTCATTTGTCAGCCTGTTCTACCTCGGGACATTTTACCATTGTTTTATCTTTGGCCATGACCCTATTGTCTTATATTCAGTCACTCTCTATTATTCTATTTTGGCCACATTTCTATAATCTTATTTTCATTGTTCTATTCTCATCCACATTCCTTATTCTATTCTGGATCACTGTGGACAATGCTCCCACATGATTCTTCATACCTTATTGTTCTCCATTCCTTATGTCACCCTGTTCCATATCTCGCTTCACTTCTTAACCTATATAAGTAGCAAATATATGTAGATAGTTCTTCACTCTGAATATCAACTTGGTTCACATCCTCTAGTCCTCCCTCTTTCCGTCTGAAGTCTTTTACTCAGGCTGACACTCTCGGCACCCTTCCAAGTCCTTCTTCTATCCAAATTAGTGGCATGCACAAAACAGCAGGGCATAACACACAAGTACATTGAAGCCTAGCCACCTTGATCGGTCTACAGGACTTGGCCAACTCCCATCTGGACTATCAGCATTACTGAGACTTAACACTCCCAAAAATGTTAAAATGGAGGAGTTCATAGATCTGGTGGAGGATACTCCCTAAAACTATAAAGAGTCAATGTGAGCATATAATATACCTAATTGGGAAAAAAGCTGTAATGATAAATTGAACTCAATGAGGTAACACAAACTCTGGACAATGGTTTCCCAGGATTCCCAGAGGGGTAATATATCTTCAGAAGCTGATCTATTTTTCAATGGAAACACAATGAGACGAATGAGGTCACCAGGTATAAAATACATATAGTCATAAAAGATACTCACAATTAGAAGATATTGACTATACAGATATGTTTGCTCCTGTAGCATAGCTTGAGTCAGTATATACTATGCTAGGTATTGGTGACTCACTATATTGGGAAATACTTACATCAATTTTGTGTGAAAACTGCATTCTTATATGGTAAACTCACAGAAAACATATACATAGAATAGTCTGAAAGAAGAAAAGAAAAAGGGAGAGAGTCCTGGATATGTAAATGGCACAAATCTTTATGCAGGCAGGAAGATACTGGTATGTATGATTATATAGGGAGATGTGCAGAACTGAATTTATCAGGATCAGTATAGATCTTAGCATTTTCATCAAGCAAAGTGACTGAGAACAGGCTATGACTATAATATAATAGCTGCTACAATCAACTCCCAGACTCTCCAAAAAACAGTCTTATACTTTTGAGATATCAATGATATGATTAACATGGGACCTGTTAGAGAACAAATCTCATATATCTCATTCTATTTTTTTCTCTATTTTTTCCCTGTGTTATCTAAGCCCCATACTCTATGCCTGTGTTTACTCTCAGTTGTATGGCTTGCTAATATTATAGCCAGTACCTACTATATAGCAAGTTGATATGATTGTAATAGCACCGAAGGTGCTGCTGTTATGTAAACTTGGCACTAGTACAATAGTACCTTCAACACAATGCTAGCATGGTGTGGCTCGGTCCAATAAAGTGAGCAGATATGGCTGGCTTCAATGTACTTGTGCATTGCACCCTTCTTCCATGAAGCCACTGGATTTCAGGAGATATTTGAAAGAGTGCTGAGAGTGTTAGCCTAAATATAGACTAAGTGTTAGTTTATATAATGTTGTGGACACTTTGGCTGTGTAGGCACCTTCATGTAACTACAAGGCTTGTCTTAGCAACCACATCCTCTATCTGTGTTAGTGTCTGTGTCTGTGTTTCTCTCTCTCTTTCTTCCACTACTTCTTTACTCTACTGTACTCAACAGGTTATGTGTCAGGGGAACCCCTGATCATGAACCCTGACCAGCACCAACCCACCCATACTCTACACCCACCGACTGAAGTCCATTCGACCCACTCACGGCAGTACCGAGCATACCACATACCGAACCATCATCCCTGTTGGCAAGTACCCTTCAGAAGGGTCGACTGTAACTCTTGGCTCCCCTTTCGTCATTCATTCTCAGGGTCGAGGCCCTGGCGGAACTTCCTGGTCGGTACGGAGGGTGATGCCCGATAGAGCGCAGAGTGCCATAGCGATGGTGCTTATATACAGTAGTCAGTGGGTGAAGGGTTCCCTAGAGTTTTCTCTTTGGATCCCCCTTCGCCAGTGTGCTTAGGTTGCCCTTACAGTAGAAAACTCTCTTCTTCGAGAACCGGCTGCTCCTTCATATGACTCCGAATTGAATTTCTTCAGAAGTAGCAACAGCAGCAGCCCCTCCTCATTCACTTACAAAAATCTTACTCTCCATGGACTTGCCATCGGCCCAGGAGTTATTGGACCAACTGGCCGGCATAGAACAGGAGTTACTAAGAGAAAGAAGAGAGAAGCAGGACCTAGAGATGAGGCTGAACGTGCTACAGGCAACCATGACGAATCTAGTGGCAGGCCTCCAGACCCACATTTGGCAGCCCACGAAACAAATGGTAGAACCTGCCAAGCCCTCCGAGTTTGATGGTGACCATTCACATGGGCATGCATTCATGCAGTCTTGCACCTTGTACCTCGGCATCTGTGCTGCCAATTTTCCCGATGAGCAGTCTCAGATCCTCTGGGCACTGTCCTTTATGAAGACAGGAAGAGCAGCGACCTTCTCTAGCCGAGTGTTCGCACATGAAGCAAAGACAGGCAGGCCACTCTACGCTAACTGGAAGGCCTTCGCGGAAGCCTTAGGGTGGTACAAGTGGTTTGAGGTCACAGGGACTTGGCTTCAACTTATGTGTTGCGCCCTCCTCAATCATCTGTCCCTAATTTCAGAGAGTTGGAAAGTTTACCGGAACTTAATCGGAAACTATGATGCAGAATTAAGTCGATATTCGTACTAATGAATAGTCCAGTCAACTGGTGACTTATATATATGTATCTAGTCTTGTACTATCTTTTACTGAGTAAAGACAAGGAGGAGAAGAGAGTACAAGGGGCAATATAAAATGAAGAACAAAGGAGTGAGGTACGCGGTGATCCTGCATGTCGTCTATCAAAGGAGCGGAACCTTGACTTCAGAATCTTCGGAGGTTCGGAAACACAGAACCTCGGAGTGGTGCATTGGAAATCCAGAAATCAGTTATTCAGACTTTGAGCAATCGGAAAGGTCCCAGAAACAGTGCAGGTGGTTGTGGGGTTTAATGTGGGTTTGTTTGGTGGCATAGGCCATAACATATGGCTGATTTAAGTGGAAATTTTCTTGAGGAGAGGTTTGGATTCTGCAGGCTGATTCTGCTTGAAAAAATAATTAAAAATAATAGGGAGAATTCCCTATTCCCTAACAGGATCCCTCATGTATGCGGCGCTAGGCACATGCCTAGACATCTCTTTTGCCATCTCTTTCCTGGTGCAGTTCATGCAAAACCCAGGGAGAGTACACTGGGAAGCAGTCAAGAGGGTTTTTTGCTACCTTAAGGGAATGAAGGATACCTGTCTCATCATTGGAGGAGCATGGAAGGGACTCGAAGTATTCTCAGACGTGGACTAGGGCTTATAGGAATATAGGCACTCCATGTCTGGGTACATGTTCACGATTGACAGAGGAGCTGTCTCCTGGAGCTCAAAAAAGCAACCTATTGTTGTGCTATCAACTACCAAAGCTGAGTATATCACTGTGACTCAGGCTGCAAAGGAAGCACTCTGGATCCACATGTTTCTGGCAGAAATTGCATGGCCACTTGAAAAACCAATCACAATCCACCTTGACAATGTTTCTGCCATCTCCATTACCAAGAACAATGAGTACCATCCCCAGACAAAACACATCGATATCCACTATCACTTTATATGCCAAGCTGTGTGCGAGAGACTCATTCATGTCAACTACATACCGACAGACAAAATGGCAGCTGATACGTTTACAAAGGTCCTCCCTGGACACAAGGTGCTATACCTGAATGCAATAGTCAGGATGTGTTCTGCTTAAGAGGGGGTGTTGGAACTAAGATATATAAGCACTGAATGCAGTAACATATGGAGGTCCTGGTCATGTTCAACCGGGACTGTATATATGTTGAATGACTAGAAAGCAGCCCCTCAGTAAACTGCCTATTCACTTAGGTGCGTATTCCCTTTGCACACCTAGATACAAAGACACTGATTATATTGTAGTCCTTCTGTATCTAGGTATAGTAATAATACATACTAGTGAACCGTCCATTCACTGAGTCCTTTTGTATCTAGCTACTGCACATACCTGCTATAGGAATCCTATATAAAACAGGAGTCAGAATAAAGAGAGAGTGAGGAGTCCTGAAGCTACTTTGAGGTTCAACAGAATTACAAAGAATGTTAAGGTAGTGGACAAACAGTTTCCACTAAGGTCATGTGACTCAAGTGTCACATCCACCATTTTGCACAAGGATCTGGCAACATTGACAAAAAATGATTCTGAGACCACAGATCAATGGCATAGAACTATATGTACATAGTCTTGGTTTTACTTTTTGACAAAAATCACTATTGCAAATGTAGTATATCAAAACTTTCAAACATCT
>QLPG01001659.1:0-15648 GCA_003314385.1 Gomphus sp. MG54 | reverse complement strand
TAATATTTATTTATTATATTATTAGCATACCACGCAGCATACCACGCAGCACTGAAGGACGTACATTCTCAGACTGTATAACAAACATCCTTCTAGGATGCATCGCATCAAAAGGATCACGCATCGCCATCACCGCCATAGAGAATACAGACAACCCCGTGAAAAGAAGGACAGTTGCAAGTGTGATCTTGCGTCCGAAGCGGTGAGCGAGGGGGATCATTAGAGAGAAGGTGTAATAGCCGACGAAGGCGGTCATGCTTGCGATGATGAACTCTGCAGGTGCTTCCTTTTAAACGTTTCCGGTTCGAATTTAAAAAAAACAATACTTGAAATACTTAAATTGAAGGGACTTACTTCTCCCATGCGACCAGTCTGATACATAAAAAACAAATCAGAAGGAATTTGGATTGGATTAAATAAAGCGAGAAAAACCCCACCAAGGGCACAAACACATCCGCAACCCCACACCACACCTCCGTCCCCAAAACCAGGGGAACAACCCCACCAATCACATACGTCCTCAACAGCACATCCCCAACCCGGAAGCGCGTAGTTAACACCGCATTCAACACAAGAGCCCCAAACAACGGAGTACAAATCAAAAAAATAAACGACGCGGACCCAAGTTCGAAAATGGACTGTAATATCACGGTGAGGGAGCTGTAGAGTAAAAGTGCTGCGGAGAGTGTTGCATGTTCGTCGTGGGAGACTGAGTGGAAGAAGAGCAGTTGGGGAGCGAGTGCACCTATTGATCCGTTCGGTGAATTATGTGGTCTATGTGAGAATTGAAAAAAAAATTTTTTTCTTACCAGCGATGGAAGGCGGGCCATATAATATCAACGGAAGCCATTCTCTAGAAAACCAGCTAAGAGCCTTTCCAAACACCACCGTCATAATGAACGCAACAACATTAGCACCAAGAAGCGCTCCGACAAACCCACCAACAAGGTTCCTCAGTCCTCGCAAGTGGGGTTTCACAATGTCGATATTGGGCGCCACCTGTGACATCCCCCATACGAGCGCGAGACTGGCAACAAAGAGCGTGGTGTATAGGACGGACGCGGTGGAATAAGTGTAGGTAAAGAACCATGTTCCGAGGATGGAGAAATACACGATGCGAGGTTTATGCGGTGTGGTTGTTTCGAGGGATGGAAGAGGCGACTCGGGTCCGGTGAAATGATGTAATAGCGCGAGGGTATTTTCCGCCATATGCTGCGGATGCGGATGCGGATGCGAGTGAGCGGGGTGAAAAACCAATGTTGTGCAGCCGCATACCTGTGCGACACAAGGTTCGATGTGCTCTACGAGATCCTAAAGAAATAATATAAGGTCGCAGGATTAAGAATTAAAACGAAAAAAAATATTCACCTTTTGGGTATGATAAAAATAGCTGTGGCCGACGACAGCCATCTAGAGAATAATTTATATGAGGAGGAAAAACCAAGGGTGAAAAAAAAAATTGTGTAAATACATCGACACCTGTAACGTTCAGGTACTGCTGAAATTGACGAAAGTCCGTGCTGTTCTGGTCCAGTACTGGTGAGATATCCAGCTGTCAGCACAAAAAAAAAAACACCACGCAACTCAGAAAGTATAATTCCCGAAGAGAATATATCGTTTGCAAGAGCGGTACCATAAGGTCTTGATAAAAACGACCCATAAATTACGTTTATCAGTCGGATAAAAGGCGGCACTCACCTTGGAACCTTTGCATAAGCCTTTACCATCTCTTCTGAAGTGGCCTGAAAAAGCAACTCGGGACCTCTAGTACCCGCCGCTAAACACCATTAATTAATATACATTTTTTTTCTGAAAGCGGAGGATATGAGACCTTCCAGAACTGAGAAGCTTAAATTGGCGGAAAGAGACGATGACTGAGCGTGCATGAGTGAGTAAGTACCTTGGAAACCAATTTCAATTCTCCACAGTTAGATCTGATCATAAATGAACTTGGCCACGCCTCCAGCACAGCACACATACTGGCGAAAGGATACCTTACGTTGTCGACGAGCTGCGATTTGAAGAGTGTACAAGGGAGAATCGGTTTCGGTTTATGTAAAGGTAACCCCCCCCTTCCACGTGCAATAAGCCGGCCGGCTATCCACCCAGCCCACATTTCCCTTCCGTACGATTAAGTTTTTAATGATAGCAACTACTTCCAAAGGCTTTTCTTCCCATTTCCATGAATGACTTTGAATTTATTTTTTCCTGCACCGATTGCTCCAAAAGACTGACCTCGAAACATATTTCCAACAGTAAAAAGCACTACAGTATAGCAGACTTCCTTGATACAGGATACCTCCTCAATACAAATTGATTTCCAGGGTCTATTCTCATTCCAATGATACAGGGTTTTTCACAAAAAATCTACTATATATAATTGACATCTATTTAAGCTTTAAGCCAAACCACATAAGGGAGGGAGAAGAATTGCATTCAGGAGGATTTTATTTTTGTCATCTAAATTTGCTTGATTTTGATAACATACAATCTTAAATCAGCAATTGCTCAAAATTTCCAAGACATTGTGTCATAGGGTGCTTCACATGAGGGAGGATATGCCTCTCCTATTGCTAATTAAAATAAAATAAAATAAAAAAACTCCAAGTGGGATTTGACCTAAATTTGACTTTACTCTGACCACAAAGATATTGGGGCTACCAAAGCATGACATACTAATAATACATGACCACATTCCCATCTCTTCTCATCATCAACAATATCATGTGTAAACTTCATACAAAAAGAAGCACAATGTTTTTAAACCAAAGCACTCCCCAACAATGAACAAAGATGATGTTGAAAATGAGCAAAATGAAGAAGAATGAAATGAAGAGATGGATAAACTAATCATAACAGGCCACAAATTCCATACACAGAGAAGAATCAGGTGTCACACTTGTATCAAGGACTTACTTTATACCTATGACCCTATGACATTTTAACCTATCCGACAAAATAATTAATTGTGCTCCAACAAGAGCTTTTTTTACCCCCCAATATTATAGAGCAAAAAAATATTCTTTAGACACTTCTTATCTGCAATATAATTTTATTAAAATCCAATCTACAAAATTTTGAGTTAAATTCAAGCATGATTAAAATCTGTATCAAGGAAGTCTACTACACTGTATTGGGGTTTACTCTATGTAACCTGTCTCGGTTCAACGAAGAGCACGCAGAGCACGCAGAGTAACAGTCTCATTTGACCTTGACCAAATATATTCCGAGGGACATACTCATGTATAGTATAGTAGTCCCTTCCCGGACAAAAAACATCAAACTACAAATATCATTTATTATGCATTAATATTATTATTTTCAAATCAACCACTAGCTCGCCTCGTTATATAATGTATGAGAGACAATAATAGCCTGCCGTGTATTAGCGCTACACTGTATCCCATCCCAGAGAGAGGTTCATGACCCAAGCCACGATAAATTATACAAAAAACCGAGGAAATCAACAACCTGTTATAAGGCACACATTAATCACAGGTGCACCAAATTTTACACTGCCTTGAGAGAGAACACACGGCACCTTTCTATTACACCCCCTCCCCCAAATTAACCCACTGCCCCTTCCATTACACCCCACACCCCACCCCCAAACTCAAACCACCGCCACACCTCCCAAAGTCCCAAACAGCAGCGCATCAACCGCTCCCCCAGTCTGATAATCCAACCACCCATGTATCTCCTCTAACAACCTCAAGTCTGCTGCTGCTCCTCCTGCTCCTCCTGCTGCTCCTCCTCCTTTACCCTCTGAAGAAGAATCTTTCGTATACTTCTTCGCAGGCCACTGCACAGCCTCTTTCGTACCGACAAAGTTGACTTTAAGCCCCTCCATCTGGGAACTATTCGTACTGGTATTTGTATTGGACGGCAGCTTGATAACCATATCAAGTGTCCACGTATCCACCCCATAATACGACGCTTCCTTAATATGGTGCCGTGCCATGTGCGGTGGTGGAGTGTCGTCGATGCTCCAGCTTAGAACGTGCGCGTCGAATGCGATTACTGTATATTTTGAATTATTGAAAAATTGAAAATGTATCAGTTGGGGAATGTATGTGATACAAAAACAAATCCAAAAATCCAAAAAAATCCAAAAAAAAGAAAAATAAAAAAGAAAAAGAAAAGAAAAGACAACACACCTGTCCAAATAACCCCAGGATGATAAACCCTCAACGTCAAACTCCGTGTCCCAGCCTCATCATCTACGACACTATCCACAGCAGTGACCGTGAACGAGTTTGCATTTCTCCTCGACGTTTCGTGTTCGTGGTTCTCCATACGAGGTAAGCGTATTTGGTACGGTGTCAAGAACTACACCGCATATTTTAGTCTGATTCATAGATTAGATTTCTAAAAATCTCTGAAAAACTCACCGCCGAGAAGGGATATAACGTATCCCAATCCCCATTCCAATCATCTAACAACACAATGCAAATACAAAAGAATCAGACATGCTGGCTCGAGCGAGAAGACGATGTAGGCCAAAAAAAAACCTCACTCATTTCAACAGGACTCAAAGCATACTCAGCCCCCAGACTCGACTCTCCAAAATTATGCGCAAGCTCCTGCACCTGCCTGAGTAACCCCGGGGAACTATCCGCACCTGCAAAGTTGAGGTGGAACTCCCCTGTCGTGATCTTTTTTTTTTTTTAATTATTTACTATTTATTAGCACACCAAGCACTGAAGCGGACGTACATTCTCAGACTGTATAACAAACATCCTTCTAGGATGCATCGCATCAAACGGATCACGCATCGCCATCACCGCCATAGAGAATACAGACAACCCCGTGAAAAGAAGGACAGTTGCAAGTGTGATCTTGCGTCCGAAGCGGTGAGCGAGGGGGATGATTAGAGAGAAGGTGTAATAGCCGACGAAGGCGGTCATGCTTGCGATGATGAATTCTGCAGGTGCTTCCTTTGAAACGTTTCCGGTTCGAATTTAAGAAAACAATGCTTGGAAAAATTAAATTGAAGCTGCTTACCTCTCCCATGCGACCAGTCTGATCCAAAAAAAAAAAAAAAAAATTTTCAGAAAAAAATTGGATTAAATAAAGTGACAGAAACCCTACCAAAGGAACAAACACATCCGCAACCCCACACCACACCTCCGTCCCCAAAACCAACGGAACAACCCCAGCAATCACATACGTCCTCAACAGCACCTCACCAACCCGTAAGCGCGTAGTTAACACCGCATTCAACGCAAGAGCCCCAAACAACGGAGTACAAATCAAAAAAATAAACGACGCGGACCCAAGTTCGAAAAGGGACTGTAATATCACGGTGAGGGAGCTGTAGAGTAAAAGTGCTGCAGAGAGTGTTGCATGTTCGTCGTGGGAGATTGAGTGGAAGAAGAGTAGTTGGGGAGCGAGTGCACCTGTTGATCCGTCGGTGAATTATGTGGTTTATGTGAGAATTTTGAAAAAAAATATCCCACCAGCGATGGAAGGCGGGCCATATAATATCAACGGAAGCCATTCTCTAGAAAACCAGCTAAGAGCCTTTCCAAACACCATCGTCATAACGAACGCAACAATATTAGCACCAAGCAGCGCGCCGACAAACCCACCAACAAGGTTCCTCACTCCTCGCAAGTGGGGTTTCACAATGTCAATAGTGGGCGCCACCTGTGACATCGCCCATACGAGCGCGATACTGGCAACAAAGAGCGTGGTGTACAGGACAGACGCGGTGGAATAGGTGTAGGTAAAGAACCATGTTCCGAGGATGGAGAAATAGACGATACGAGGTTTATGCGGGGTGGTTGTTTCGAGGGAAGGAAGAGGCGATTCGGGTCCGGTGAAATGATGTAATAGCGCGAGGGTATTTTCTGCCATGTGCTGCGGATGCGGACGCGAGTGAGCGGGGTGAAAAACCAATGTTGTTCAGCGGCATACCTGTGCGACACCAGGTTCGATGTGCTCTACGAGATCCTAAAGAAATAATATAAGGTCGCAGGATTAAGAATTAAAACGAAAAAAAAAATATTCACCTTTTGGGTATGATAGAAATAGCTGTGGCCGACGACAGCCATCTAGAGAATCATTTATATGAGGAGGAAAAACCAAGGGTGAAAAAACAATTTGTGTAAATACATCAACACCTGTAACGTTCAGGTACTGCTGAAATTGACGAAAGTCCGTGCTGTTCTGGTCCAATACTGGTGAGATATTCAACTGTCAGCACAAAAAAAAAACACCACGCAACTCAGAAAGTATAATTCCCGAAGAGAATATATCGTTTGCAAGAGCGGTACCATAAGGTCTTGATAAACCGGCACATAAATTACGTTTATCAGTCGGATAAAAAGGCGGCACTAACCTTGGAACCTTTGCATAAGCCTTTACCATCTCTTCTGAAGTGGCTTGAAAAAGCAACTCGGGACCTCTAGTACCCGCCGCTAAATACCATCAATTAATATACATTTTTTTTGTGAAAGCGGAGGATATGAGACCTTCCAGATTGATGACGGCCCGCACACTTTAGGAGATCAGCAAAAAAAAAAGTAAGTACCTGCGAGCATGGAAAAACGTACGTTTTTGCAGTAGGATCCTGCGTCGAATAGAGGTGAGATCCATCTTGCAAAGATTCTTCCGCGTTATTGAATACTTTGGCGTAATGTGTCAACTTATGTAAGCGATCTAGTGTTTTTTTATGGCGTACAAAAAATTATAGCGTTGCTGGGTTCCCAGTCCTTTGTGTGAACAAGGACGCGGAGACACTCGAGCATGACTCCGACGGCGAGCGCGTCGTCCGCAGCACCGGGGCTCGGGGGTGTGCTATCAATGTGCGAGTTGACTAGGACAGCATGTTCTTTGCCAGCAGCAGTGCCGTTTGAAACTCTGACTATTATGTTAGAAAGATCGACGTATGTTTTGTAGAGTCTGTGGCCCATGATGTCGAATCTGAAGAGGAAAGGTTTAAAAATGCATGATATGGAGGAACATTCGACACACCGATGTTTACCGCTGCCTTCCTGTCTCCAGACTTCGCACTCTAGATGACGACCGACATGCTCCTCACGCACGATATCCTCGCAATACTTTTTGATTTTTTGGACCTGGTCTAGCATCCACGCGTCGCCTTCAGCATGCTCTTTAGTTCCAACGGTGCGATATCCTATCGTAGCAGAAAGATGCTCCGCCACGGCGAGAATATGAGCCTCGGAGAGTCGCAAATCATCCCTGTGCAAAGCATCAAAAACGCGAGACTGAGATGCGTTGGCCTGCACACGACGTACTGGGCCACCGGGCCAATCGGAACTGGGAGCGCTGGCGGAGCTGTCAGGGTTGTGCTCGCTACGCCCGGTAGAAGAACATACCATAGTGTTTTGTCACTGCCCACCATGACGTTGCCACAAACAGAGGTATAATCGCGAGCAACGATGGCAACAGTCTCCATTTCTTGTACGCCATCGTGGTCGGGACAGACTTCTGTTTTAGACGCCTGGCCGCAGTCTGATTGAAAAGATTACTGTACCTAGGTCTCACCGAGCCGCCCACTTGCGCATTGCCAAGTTAAGACGATGTGCATGGTTTTTACACGTGTCTCACCTTCATTCCCTCATTTTTTTTGTGATTATGAAATGTCAGCATATGGAACCATACATTATTTTTTACTTCCGTGCATATATAAATGGGGTACAGAAAGTGATTGCCGTGCTGGTCAGGGTTTCATTCCTGGCCGGGTATCAATTACCGATCGAGCATGTCTGAGATCTCCTGTATCATCAAAGGTGCCCTCCATTTTCCAAACCTTATTTCCCGTTTAAATCGTATATTCGCACCGCATTCCCACACAGTTGCACCATTTCTCCCACACCAGTCAACACGATAATGCTTGTTCGTCACAAGCCATCAGCCTGATTGGCAGAGCCACTAAACCGTGAGGAATCATAGAAGATAGATGCTTCGCGTATCAATTTGTTTTAATATCTAGCTCTATACGGTCACGTCGGCCAACAGCATCTGATCGATATAAGTAACTCTAGCTACAGCGACAGCAGCTCACTCCTTGCTCCTCACAGCCCATCTCTCTCTCTGGAGTCATCACGTTCGTTTCTCTCTCTCTCTCTCTTTTCTTCTTCTTCTTTTCTTTCTGCTACGAATTTTTTTTTATATCTGCGCTAGTCGCTTCTTCTTCGATCATCATTGACCTGGTGATCGGTGTGGGATCCCATTATGCCTCCAACGCTCCTCGATACCCCACGCGCCCATCCGAGCCATGCAGTAGCGATCACTTTGCCCGCCGGTACGACGTTACCACAGTTTGTGTCGCTACAAGGCTCCCTGGGTAAGCACCGCTGTACTCTAATGTGAACTTTTGACAGGTTTGCCTACATATCCTCGTGCAGTTACGACTGCCATAGTAATCGCTATAGCATTCGGAGTTTTGATATATGATTAGTGAGCCTCTTTCTCACATACATATTGAAATTGAATAACATGTATTAATGTAACCAGTCTCCACCTATTCCCTCACGAAATAAAATTATATCAAAAATCGAGCAAGGCGCTATGGTCCAGTCCCGCCAGCTGGGCGTGTGTCTGTTCTTCGTAAAAAACAACAACTTATACTGACACTAGTGACGTAGTTTCATACTCCTGCGATACTCGGGAATCCTTGCCATATTTCCCGCTCTATTCTTCACATTCGTCCAGAGGAGGTACTGCCAGGGTATTCTTATATCAAGCCAAGTCGGCGCTGTCCTAGTCGTCGCATCGTCCGGCCTTATATTCTGCTCTCGCGTATCTGCCATGTGGGGTGGACATAAGGCGGTCTATGCCGTGGTGGGAATAATGTATGTCGTGATGATCGGGTGTTGGGTAAGCTAAATTCATCTGGGTTTCATTTTTTAATACGACACGTTTAACCTCGGCTGCAAAAAAAGTGTGCTGTGGTCTCTCAGTACCGTACTGAGACTATTTCGCCTGTTCCCTTTGGATCAAACTGTCACACGCGACCATCGGTATCATGGACTCTGCTCGCACCTGCATCCTCAGTAGCATTCGACACAATACTCCTCATTCTCGCTGCATTCAAGCTACCTAACACCTCTGCATCATCATCATCATCATCATCTTCCGCGGAATACACCATCCACCGCGACACCATGCTATGCTTTCTCATTACCGCCCTCGCAAACATCATCATTCTCATCATCCAAGCTCTAACCCCGCACAATACCCACATCAAACCCACCGTATCACCCATCTCGACAATGATCACAGTATTAATGGGGACGCGGGTGTATCTGCACCACCTGACGTTGCTCAGTTTCAGTTTCAGTTTCAGTTTCAGTTTCAGTCAACGTCAGATACGTTTCGAACATGTTTTACCAATGACAATGACGTCGATGAGAGATAATCGTCCCGGGGACATATACACCACTCCCAGTCCCAGTCCCAGTCCCAGTCCCAGTCCCAGTCCCAGTCCCAGTCCCGGTCACGGTCACGGTCACGGTCGCGGTCCCGTCACTCCGTCACAGTTTTCTTCTTCTCCTTCTTCGGGTGGAGCACCCGTCCCGCAACCGCAAGACGACGCGGCAAAGTCAAAAGCATATCCATATCCGATTATCAACCTTTCATCGTTGGATGTGACAAGGCCCGATACACCGTTCGGATCGTACGATTATGATGAGACACCGAAAGAAAAAGAAATGATGCAGTTCCCGCGACGGCCTGTTTTTACACGAGAGACGGTTGTTACTGTGGAGTGATTATTATGAATATTTTAGTTTTTCAGATACTTGCATTTTTTGGATGGCAGCTTTCATTTCTTGGTTTATCGCTGTCATTGCTCAAGCCTTTGGCTGGAAACGTACACACGGGACAGTGCTTCGCTTGAACATTGCAACATCATTTTTTTTATTTGTCTTTGTACTGTTACTCTATCTCGCCGTACTTACACACACTGTCCACTGTCCTTTTTTGTCACGTATTTCATGAACACTACATAGCAAGCTGTTATGAACTTTGGACTCTTGTTCATACCTTATTGAATAATCAATGCTGTCGTTTAGGTCTCACCTTTTTTTTTTTTTTTTTTTTTTTTTGGAATGTAATGTATAACTTTCTTGGGATTTTACACATCTTTTACGAGGGAATTTGTAAGTAAATATACGTTTTTCGCGCAGTTTTTTTTTGGGGGATAACAAAGATTAGACAGTTTATGAGGAAACTACAGATGACATGTTGCTTGCAGACATGTTGTGACATTGCTAAATCTTGTTATATACCCTCTAGAACTAAAATTATTATGGCTTTTTTCTTTATACACAATCCACTGATTTCTCTATATTGAAATTTAAATTTAAATTTAAGATTATTTTCAAAACTACAAAGGAAAAATACATATCAAAAACTAAACAACTACCTGAACAGACAAACCATAATTTAAGTAAGATGACTTTTATAATTGTTATTCCAAGCGGTGCAGTGTGCATATTACCCAACAACACATTGGTAGGAATCAGATCAACAGCATCATCCTTCCGGGGACCGAAAAAAAAAGGTTTGCCTAATACCCATGAGGTTAGTGTTTAGAGAATTTGATGGTAATGATGAGATATAGCGTACTTTCATATCGATGTATCAATGAAGAAGCTCATTCACTTTACTTGGTCACTGGCATGATTCACTTCCAAGATCTCCAGGAGATGATAGAAAAAGACTGAGTTAGGGCTGAAATTATTATATTTCTGGAATGTTTGATTTGATTGTAAAGAAAGACTGTGATAAAGCTAATGTAAAATAAAAATAAAAATGACATGACGTGGAATGAGGTCATCGATATGGACACCTTAAAATAAAAAAGAATCAGCAATGGCATCAGATATGAGCCCCCCTTCATGCATGCTAGTCAAATCAGACTTGCTTAGTGTATGTGACTTGAGAACTATCAATACTTTATTAACAAAGTTTGGAGAAATGTAAATGTGTTTTTTTAGTCTGTGGGTGATAGATAAGTCAAATTCTGGTTGTTAATTCATCATGTTGTTAGATCATTGTTCTTGATAAAAAGAGGGGAATGGAATAATCTTGTCTAAATATTTCCACTATTTAGTTTGTAGCCAACCCTCTCTGTAAACAAGTTAGGCCAATTGCAATAGATTGATATTAATGGTTCTCTTGTGTAATCTTTTCAATGTACTGCAAATCAATTGTCAGCTTGATTCATCTGAGAGATATAGTGAGATATATATTAGACTATCTCAATCAAGATCAGTTAGGGATGAGAGTATGCCATGAATAGGATCGTTGAGACCTCAAGTTTTGTTTAATAGTTTTATGCAGATGGTTGGTATTCAAGGTAGAGCAGAGATCCATTTAATTAAAATGCTTGTAAAACTTGAAATACCATCTGAGCAAGTGGCAGAAATGCCCTCTCCCATCTCCAAATGACAAAGGAATATTGGCTTTAGCTGTGCATGGAGAAGGCTAGAGCTTCCAGTTCCAGTTTTTCTCAATTTCACGAAAGGTCTTATCATCTACTTTACATAAAGTGATTCTAGATAACCTGGAGTTATCATATAAATCTTTGTAGATATTAACATGGTGTTGCTGCCCATTGTTGATAATGAAAAAGCAATAAAAAAATAAAAGCTATGAATACACACTTAGCCTGTGAACTCAGAACTGACTTGCAGATTTGATTGTAACCTTGGAGGTATTGATCAATGTCATGAATATGAATTGGAGTGAAGGATAATTGAGATCTAATAATATCCTTCTCTTAGGGAAAACCCTCAAGTCCCTAGCAGGTATAATGGTCTTAGTATGGGAGAGTTCTCTATACTTGGCGTACAAAACATAAATAGACCCAGGGTAAGGGGGTATTGATTGGGTAGAGCCTTTTGGAATGCTCTCCTTGTCTAAGTGATGCATTGTTTCCAACCAGTCAGGCCGTTACATAAATAGGCCAGCGATGACTAACCAGTTGGCCCGACCGCTATCAAACGTTCCGTACACTAGGCTCTGCGTAGTAAGCAGATCTTGAGAAAGAAAAAAAGAAAAAGAACATTGCAGTGATAGATTCAAAGACTCAAGTACTGCAGCCGGAGTAAAAAAGACACTGTAAAACATGCAACTGAATATCTTACAATCCAATGGCAGCCATAAGAGATGGACAAAATTTTTGAAGTAGAGGTAAAAGAAAAACTCTAATACCAAAGGAAAGGGACACAACAAGAAGCCTCGACCACAGGGAGAGCTATAGGATCGACATTTGTTTGTTGTCCGTGATATACCGCAGAAGCAATGTCATCTTTTGGCGGTCGGAGCTCTCATATGAACGCTGTTTTTCAAGGGGCTCAGAATTAATGTATCAGCGGGTACACCGGCACGGAAGTCGGGTAGACAGGTTCCCCAGGGTGAGAGTGCCATATGGTTGGTGAGCGGAAGCATGGAAACATGAAATTTTGAGCCCAGAGTGTTTGGGGTATGAGCAGGGAGAGGAGGGATAAAAAAAAGGTAACGGTGGAAAGGTTGTGAAGCAAAGGGGTGAATTGGGAAAGAGGAAAAAAGAAAGGGACTCATGCTGAAGAGGACTGTGTGATTGAGGTAGTGGGAAAGCTCATAAAGCGCAGCGCGTTGACGAAACTCTGCAACAGGCTCAGCAGGGGGGATATGCTCGTGGTATGCAATGAAAAAGGCGGAGGGGAAACCTCCTAATATACGTGCAATGGATAATCTGGGGATAAGTGTAAAAATTATATCCGACAACAGCGCAAGGGAACACCAACTCTACCTCATTATGCCCGTAATAAGACGAAGGATAAAATATAACCGGTTTGATGCTGTGCATGTCAGTTCCGGCATTCCAACTCCGCAAAAAATGGGTCGAGGGGACCAAGGTGGCTTTAACATGTATTCATCGAGATATAGCCCACAAGGCTTTACTGCCCAAAGATCACCATGCAACAATGCAGGCTCTATTTTGAGAGATCCAAGAAGATGTGGGATGACGCTGATAGTAATCATGTCTCACTGATTTATGGCACAACACCATAAATGCACCCACCGTGGACGAACTTCTTCTCCAAGCGCACAAATCTCGTTGAAATTTGCAGTGCGTTTGCAGTGCGTTTGAGGGCATCTAAAAGATCTCCAATCATTTTATCATATGCCTCTGCCCACGTCTAGGACCACCCGTTGGTCTACCCTGTAATTTCAAGACGGGATTAGGGTAAGGGTAAAAAATCAACAAGAGAAGTATATGGATTATAACACACTGTAAATGAGGGGTCTGAAATGGCTTTCAAAGCATTCTTCATGTGCTATATTGGACCATTCTGGAATGTATATGCCAAGGCTTGGGGGAATCCTGGTAGATGTTTGCACCAAAGTTTTGAGATCTATACTAGTTAAAGCTGAGCCTGGCCATCAACAGAGTAGGCCAACATTCTCTCAGAATCCTGAAGGATCGTTAAAGAAATACTGATTTCCTGACCAACTTGAAATGATGTATATTTGTTAGAAATAGAGGTGTAAAAAGTGTCTATTGTAACATATCATGTCACAACAAGAAAAATTTCTGCAGCATCTAACTACTTCCAGCATTTAACCCATGTTGGCCTCAAAACCTCAGTAAAATCTTTCAACTCACCCCCTGAGGCTGACACCCCCATAAAAAAATCAATAAAAGGAGAGTGTAGGATAGAATGGATAAAAAATAAACAAGAGAACTTAGAATGAAAAATTGACCAACTCAGGATCACTGGTTTTAAACCAGTGTTTCTTCTTCTTCTTCTTGGGTATAATAAGCAAGGGATTGCTGCTTGGTTGATGAAGTGGAGTTGGGCTGGTACCTTCAGCAGCTGCAAATGCAAATAGTTTGTTATCACCATCAAGCATTGCAACATTAGCCATGTGGTTGAGAATGCACTGCTTGACTTCTTCTGGCATATTGTTATGGCCCATGCCACCAATAAACTCACATTAGACCCCACAACCACCCGCACCATTTCAAGGACCTTTCTGATCGCTCAAAGCCTAAATAACTGCTTTCTGAATCCCAATGTATCAATCCGAGGTTCCGCATTTCTGAACCTCTGAAGATTCCAAAGCCAAGGTTCCGCTCCTTTGATAAACGATATGCAGGATCATCACATACCTCACTCCCTTGTTTTTTGTTCTATATTGCCCCTTGTAGTACTCTCTTCCCCCCTTGTCTTTACTCGGCAAAAGATAGTACAAGACTAGATACATGTATATAAGTCACTAGTCAACTGGACTATTTGCCAGTACAAATATCGACTTAATTCTGCATCGTAGTTTCCAATTCAGTTCTGGTAAACTTTCCAACTTTCCAAAATTAGGGACAGACGATCAAGGAGGGCACAACACATAAGTTGAAGCCAAGTCCCTGCAATCTCAAACCACTCATACCACCCTATACCGTAAACAGTCCTAAGACCCCCAGCGCTTCCCATCTTTCTGTCCCCATTCCGATTCTGATCGTGAACCCACAACCTTTAGTCCCTCTGCCTTCAGAGTATGAACCCCCCTTCGGAAATCATTCAGAACCCTCCAGAAACCCTTCTGGAAGCCTCTAGCTAAGCACTGACATGTGGATTTAACACATATTTGCAATGCAGAATTGTGCAATATGATGAGGGTGTCCACACCTATAGCATGCCCCTTACAGTTCCTTAATCAAAGTTGTCATGATTTTTTCAGCTTTCTCCTTGGATCCCAAAATGCCATGCTTTCCTCTGGCAATCAATGGTAATTCTCCTTCCTCCTTCTTTACTGCCATTTCCACCCCCATCTCATTGACCTCATACTGTTTGAGTACCTATCAAGCGTCGGATACTGATGGACTTTGGTACTGCCGAGGGGTGTTGTCGAAAGGTTGGGCGGACTATGGCCAAGTCCTGCAGGCCAAGAGTAGTGGCGTTGGCTTCAATGTACTCGTGCATTGTGCCTTACTTGCCATGTATGCCACTGTATTTACAACAGACAGATACTTGGGGGGATACTGAGGATGCCGGCCCAAGTCGAGGACTTAACAGAAGAGAAGAAGGTAGAAGGGCCTAAGCCTAGTCGATACCCAGAATGAGGAAGTATGTACATCCATGTCCTACTTATATAGGTTAAGAAGCGACATGTGGAATAAGGAATGTGGGACAATGAGGTATGCAGAGCATGTGGTCATTGTCCACAACAAACAAAATTAGAACAAGGAATGCAAAGCGGGGATAGAACAATAAAAGGCAGGATAATAGAATGTGTCCGAAGATAGGACAATAGGAGGTACCAGACTATAAGACAAGGCTGGTAACTGAGGATAGTACAAGGACAGGAAGTCCCGAGGTGAGACGGACCGAGGGGAGGGTGTGTGGGTGGTGGATGTACCGAGCCAAGACCGGTGTTCCAAGTGATGTGCATGCAGCGTGGTCGCTTGGACGTGGAACTAGGATGGTTGCTCTGTCAGTACTGCCGACAGATGGGTATCGGTACGTGGACTTTGCAGTATCCCCCCCTTAGCAGCTGAACCCATGAAGCCGGAAATTAAAAATTTTAAGGTTTCGGGAATGCCTAAACATAACGGCGTGGGTTCTTTTCGGGAAAGCCCCAGTTCTTCATCAACCGCATCAATCAGCCCGACAAACGCAAAAGAATCCT
>QLPG01001657.1:0-13907 GCA_003314385.1 Gomphus sp. MG54 | reverse complement strand
GCACTTGGATTTGCATCAAAATCGACATCAGGGGTCAAAATTGGAGCAGATAAGGTAGTGTTGGTGTGCACAATGATGTTAGATGGTGCAGATTGCTTCTGAGCACGATTTTGATGCTGAAAATTCGAGTTTGCAGATAGCAAATGATGACAGCTGTCCTGGGAATGTCCCTGGTGTGTGCAGAGTACACAAAACTTCGATTTGGGTGTAATAGAGGTAGTAGATGAAGCAGGGAGCTGTATAGGTGCAGGAGCAATGGTAAAAGGCTTCTGGAGGTGTACAAACTCGAGTTTTGACCACATCCTGACTGGATCCTCAGCAATACCCTCAAAATGACCCCTCTGATCAAGCTGAACACCTAAAAAGATAACTCCAGCTGCCATAGATGCATCCTCATCCCAAATGGCTGCCTTGACAACATCAACAGGCCTGACCCTCCTTCCAATGACAATCTGCCACACTCTCTTGCTCTGCAACACAGCCCTCATCTCTGCTCTCCACTGGGAATAGTTGGTGTTGTTGAGGAGGGTGATATGAAAGCAGGAGGGGTGACAGGAGAAAAGAGCAGGATGACACCTGGACATGATAAGGATTTTGCGAAGTCAAATGTGGACGGATAAGGCTGAAAATTTGAGAGGAGGTGGATGGAACCTGTAGGAAGGTGCGTGCAAAAATTTAGGAGGATTGGACGAGAGTGTGTTGCAGTGTGGGATGATTAAGACACGGGGCCCATAACCTGTTGACAGGGAAGGTCTAGAGACTCTTAACTGTCACACACAGAGAGCAACAATGGCCTTTGGGGCTTGTCAATATGGATGCTAAAGACAAGTATATAACAGAGTAACTACTAACCTTTGGGGCTTGTCAATATGGATGCTAAAGACAAGACCCAAAGGTGCGCAATGGTGCATCGTTATGGGTGCATATTTTAAGCGCCAGAGCATGCAAATGCAGGAATGAAATGCACATAAGAGAAACACAAAGGTGCAAGAATAAAACACAATGCAGGGGAATGAAATCATACCCCAACACAAGGACCCACAGCCAGGTGCCAAACACTTACACATGGAAAATGGTGCCAAACTGCTAGTTCAAGCTCTCAAGACTCAATTGTACAACAAATTCCTAGGGTTATGTAATAACTATTACATATAAGGTCAGCCCAGAAGCACGACTCATATACTATTAATATTTCGTGACTTGACCAGTCATAAGACTACCGGTTGTGGGAATATAACTCATTAGTGACTTGTATAGTGACTCATAGGGTGACTTGTAACTGCCACAGGCTTCTAGGACTTTCCATTCCTTTCCACACCCTTTCACTAATTTCTGGAAAGTCTTGCCTTATTGGGGAGTTACATAATCAGCTTAGAATTAGTATATATAGAGACTAGTTCTGTAGCATAAAAGCACTCAATCTTACTTTCACCTATAGTCCATCGGATTATCTTTTGCAGCAAGCACTCTAGGTACGTTGGTCCAAAGACCAGTGCCAAATCAACAGGTCCGAAGACTTGTTGACAGAGGTTTATTCTGAAGAGTAAATCTCAAACCCTTCTACCGAAGTGGAAGGTTTCTTGGTTAAAAACATAAAGGTATGCAAAAACATTGTAAAAGAACTAAATCAGATTTATAGAACATCTGTGGAAATAATCCTAGGCAAGGGTAGAATAATAGTTTATGCTCATAAACTATTCTTCCTACATGTAATTGACAAGTTACCTGCCAAGGCCCCCTCTAAACAATTCTTTTTGGACATCAGCCCAGACAGGTATTTACTTGCTGTCGTCTTGTTAGAGAACTTGACCAGGCTTTTATCACACCAAAGTTTTGTCATGCTTCTCGGGTTACCTCTTTAATGGTTCCAAAACACTTACTCTAGTTTACTCTAGTTTATAGATCTATATCTACTATTTCATATATGAAGACTAAACTTGCCAAATGGTTCAAGCTGTATGACCTTGGGCCAATTTTAAGTCTACTTGGCATTGAGATTACTTGAGACTGCTCATAGTAATATCTTTGCCTCTTATAGCATTAGTACAATTCTGATATACTTGATCACTACAATCTTGTAGATAGCACATCTGTTACTACTATTATAGACCCTGATCTTATACTGTTATCCTTTATATCTCCTATGACTCCTGAGGAGATTGATAAAAATATTTCTTATACATCTGCTGTTAGCTCTATGATGTATCTGTTGTTGCTACTTGATCTGTTATTATCTATACTGTTGGGGTCTTTTGCTAGTTCAATCAGAACCCTGGCATAGCATACTTAAATGCAGTTAACATTTTTTCTAATATCTAAAGGATGGGGTAGATCATCAGCTTATCTATACACCCTCACTATCTAGTGTACTTTTTGAAAGCTATACTAATACTAACCATGCTAGAATCCAAACAATGGCAAGTTTACCAGTAGATACTTTCTTAAAGAGACATAAGTGTGATCATCTAGTCTAGCAAACTTTATACTGTAGTAGTACTCTCTACTACTAAGGCTAATTGTATTACTATAGTTTATGCTAGAAAGGAGATAATCTGGTTTTGATAATTTCTTACTAAACTTAGGTATATATTTTATTCACCCTCTATCCTTTGAATTGACACCTGTTAAGTACCAAGGTGCTAAGGTGAGCTGAGCACTAGTGCAATAGTGCTGAGAACACAATGTTAGCAGGGTATTAGCCTAGTCCAACAGACCAAGTGGCTTATACATACTCATATGTTGTGCCTTTCTTTCATAAGGCCACTAAATTTCAGGAGAGGTACTTGGCAGAGTACCAAGAGTATTGGCCCAAGTTTGGACTTACAGGGTACCAGATATTTTAGGAGGTGTGTAGTAAATGTGAAATGTGTACATAGATAAAGAGGTTAAGAAGTATACAGATGTTAAGTCTCAGTAAAGCCGATGAGTCAGTCAAGTCCTGCAGACCATTTGAGGTGGCTTGGCTTCAACATGCTCATACATTACACCCTGCTCTTCCATGTGTGCCACTAATTTAGTCTGAAGAGAGACCCAGGAGGATACCAAAAGTATCGGTCCAAGTAAGGGACTTTATTTAGACTAAAGAAAGAAGCAAGATGTAGAACAGGGTGGCATAAGGAAAGGAGAACAATAAGGTATGAAGGATCATGTGAAGGTATTATCCACAGTGATCAAGAAGAGAATAATAAATGTAAGCAAGAATAGAATAATGAAATATGGCTGAGAATAAGATAATAAGAGAGTGGATGAGAATAGAACAATGGAAAACAACCGAAGATAAAACAATAGGGTTATGACTGAGAAATAAATGAATAATAAGTGTTCCGAGGGAAAATGGGTAAGGGAATGGATGGGGAATGAGGGAATAGTAGAGGGTAGAGGGGATGGGATGAGAGGAGTGACCCAGATGATATAATGAATGTACCGAGCCAAGGCTGTGTACTTAGTGAGGGATAATATGGGTAATGGTCGGTTGGTTGGTATTGCTGAGTGAACCAGAGCTCAGTATTGTACACTTGACAACAGATGATAGCTGTTGATAATCAGAATGAAGAAATACATACACCAAGTATGCTACTTTGATAGTCAAAGAAACAGGAATGAGAGACCTTGACATGAAACAGGATAACACAAGAAATATAACATGGAGACAAGATATGGAAACCTTGGTCATAATGGCCGAATATAGAAACATACCAAAGCAAATGGAAATAAAGCATAAAAGAATAAGCAGAGTAGGAATAATGAAAGATGAGTGAACTGAATTGTGAATTGATGAAGGTACCAAACTAAGACCAATGTACTCTGTGACTTGTGAAAGACTTGGTCACCTGTATGTGGAATTAGACATTTAGCATTCAGTTGGTATGACCTAGTGAACTGATGCTCAATAATGTGTACTTAATAACAACCTGCAATTCTGAATATTAAAGTTAGATGAAACATCTTAGCTTATGGTTCTTCTGGCTTTGTGATAAAGTTATTAGTAGTATACTTAGTCCTCTCTTCATTCCCACTACTGACATGGTTGCTGATTTACTCACCAAGCCACCAGAGTGATTTAAGGTTGATAGATGTAAGAAACTGATGAGGATTGAAAGGGTTTATAATGAGTATAGCAATAACTTATAAGGGAAAGGTATTAGGCTATGGTTTGATTCCACTAGATTTATATGTTTCTGTTGCTTATTTAAGCACCTATTACCAAGTGAAAAGGCACACCTTTTTGCCTTGTCTTTATCTTGCATATTGACCACCCCCCAAGGCTCTTATTACTATGTCATTTAAGAAGTCTTCTATAGATATTCCCTGCCAACAAGAAAAACAATCAGGGAGAGGAAAGGCAGTTACAGTATAGTAGACTTCCTTGATACAGATTTCAGTCAAGCTCAATTTTAGCTCAAAATTTTGTAGATTAAATTTAAAAAAAATATATATAACAGTTAAGAAGTGTCTTGAGAACATCTTTGCTCTATATTATGGGGGCAAAGAAGCTGTTGTTGCAGCAGAGTATTTTTTTTTTTGTGCAACAGGTCAAAATGTCACGCGTAGGGGTCCTTGATACAAGCGTGACACCTAATTCTCCGTGCGTGGAATTTGCGGCCCGGTGTGATTGGTCATCCATTTCTTTATATTATTAACATGTCACACATCACACTTTGGTAGCCCCAATATCTTTGTGGTCAGATTAAGATCAATTTAGGTCAAATCCCACTCAAAGTTTTTGTAATTAGCAATAGAAGATGAATAGCTTCCCTAATGTGAACACCTTATGACAAAACCTCTCAGAAAAAGTGAGCAATCACTGAATTAAGATTATATGTATCAAAATTGAGTAAATTTTAGATGAAGATAAATTCCTCCTGAATGCAATTCTTCTCCCTCCCTTATGTGGTTTGGCTTAAATGTTGCTTATATATAGTAGATTCTTTGTGAAAAACACTGTATCACTGGAATGAGAATAGACCTTGGAAAATCAATTTGTATCAAGGAGGTATCTTGTATCACGGAAGTCTACTATACTGTAGTGAGAGATGTTCAGAATTATATTTTATGATCACGAATCCTGCTGCCCTATCAAGAACTTAGTATCAAGTGGCGGAGAGTTTCTGCCTCATTTTATTCAATTCAGTCTCGGTGAACCCCCATACATCTTGTGTAAAAGATCCACCACCGTGCACAGCTGTCCGCAACTGATCCTTCTCGGAAGGACTCAACTCTCCGCCCACCTAAGAAAATTATGAGACACATTAGCAAACCATAGACTGGAAAAGGTAAATACGTGCCTCCAAGTACGACAGTAGAGTTCTTGCGGCCTTTTCTGCGTAGTCTAGATCCATTTCCTCGTCAGCATTTGGCCCGTGAGGGAGTGGCGTTGTAAGAGAATCGACCAAGACAGGAATGATGCCGTGAGTCCGCAACGCTTCGAGCGTGAGGGGTGATGTTGACATGGGATCTAAACCTAGATGCAAAGGAGGTGTAGCAGAAGTCAGGGATTGGGGTTCAGAATGGAGAGCGACAGCTGTAGATGGTGTGGTGCTGGGCGGATCTGAATGGATAGTGGCCCCTGGGGGAGAAACATTTGGTGCAGCAGAAGAGGACGGCCCAGGGGCCATAGGAAGGAGGAGAATGTTGATGAGGAATACCATTTTACGTCTGATCGTTATATCTGAATCTAAATTATCAACATCGTCAGATACCTCGAATCGGATGAAATACTTGAAATAAAACAATATGAGATACCAACCTTGCAAGGCGCCTCTCAAGACATCCCACCCACCAGCATCAGCAAATCTGAGAAGCGCCGCAGCGCTGTGCTTCAGGGAGGCGGAAAGTGCGTAGGCTGCTTTGGAGCGTGTCAGGGATGAAGGAGGATCCTCTAGCTGCAATCCAGAAGGTGGTGAAAGAAGGGAGAGAATTGTAGGAAGGGGATCGTGGGTTAAAAACTTGTATAAGGCAAAAGGGAAGGTAAGCGAGCTAAAATAATGTATCAAGAATAAAAATTTACATCAGCTTGCGCTTTTGGGTTATTCTGTACAGCTGTGCCAAGGATCCAAAGTGCTTGCATGCGCACAGGGTCAGGGTTTTTCGGAGATAGCAAGGACAAGATTTCAGGGTACATTTGAAGCGGTGTCAAGTCTGTAAAGCGGAATTCACATGAGCATCGCAAGTGAAATAGTACGCTAAATCCAACACCGTACTTGTGGCATTGTCAATTTGTTCCACCAGCTAAAATAGGAACGGAACTTTAGACTCGGCCTTGCGAGTGCTTGTATAATACATGCACACCATTTCTAGGTTGTCTAACGCTAACACACGTGCATCTGCGTCGAGAGAACTATCCATTCCAATCGCAAGCGCTTCCTATACAGACCATTAAAATATTCCATAGAGTATCCGGACAAAAATACGGACTTTCATGAGAACGGCGTCAGGTTTGCCGAGGATGGCATCTATAATGCCAGGATCAAGGTTTTTCTGTGATTGGGGAAGCGGTCTTGGCTCGGATCCAGCTGGTGCTGCAGAATTTTCGATACTCCAGCGCAAGAGAGACTCCATGGCAAATGTGGCCCAAGATAAGCGGAGATTTGATATTTCACACCGACTAAGATTGTTGGGGAAGTCGCTAGAATCAGCGTGAAAAACGTCCCTGCAAGCCGAGCTCCTGGGTTCCAGAATTGAAGCGGAGTTTATAAGTCAGCTTCCATTATCCCTTCAAATAATTGATCAGCATGTTACAGTGCACCATCTCATACTCCATATGCCCATGTCACATAAGATCTCAGGGCGCATAACCTCGTAGGGTCACCGACATTTTTCCTGCTAAATTATACGAGAAATCTCTTATCATACAATTCATACCAGATTAGCTGAGTTTTACTAAAATTGGTTTGTTGTGTGTAAATTTTGGCTGATGCTGGCATTAGAAATTTGAGTTTCACCGATTAAAATTCTCCTGCGGTGTTACTATACCACCAACTTTGCTCTTAGAATGCCACCAGTCATTAAACAGTGTTAAATAGCCCATCCCAACCATCTCCTTAAAACCAAAAGCCAAAAGCCAAAAAAAGCAGATGATCTGCTAGAAAACCTGTGCAAAACCTCCCATACAGATCACACATGAGCTTCTTGTTAGAAAGTCAAAAAGTTAGTTCATTATTATTTTCATTTCTCTATTGTTTCTGCTATTATTTTCATTATTTTTGCTTTATTTCTTCTGTTACTATTATTGCCATCAATGCGATGTTGTGTTTATTGCATCACCGAGTTCACCGTTCCCTTTTTTGTCACATGCATGTGACTTGTGCTGTGACTTGTGACTTGTGCATGTCATACATGATGCGTGCATGCATAAATATATTTTCCCTCATGTTCATGTATTTTTCATGTATAAGTAGCAAGGTTTGGTATCAATATTAATAACAATTTTTGTGTCAGCTTTGGTCTGACCACTCATGAGCTCATCATGAGTTTTCATTTTCCCCACAATCAATCATCCTTAAAATCTTTTCATAACACTTCTAACCATCTGTGATTGATTGGGAGTGGTAAATATTTTGACCTGTATCAGCTAATGACTCAACAGAAACTTGTGAAATATTTTACTACCTGGGGTCATTGGTTTTACCCAGTCAGGACTATCACATGACTTAAATGTACAGGTGTCAAGTCTACATACTGAGACCCATCCACCGGCAGTACCAACTGAGCAACCATCCTAGGTCCATGTACAAGTGACCATGCTGCATACACATCACTTGGTATGCCGGTCTCAGCTTGGTACCTCTACCACCCACACATCCACTGCTGGGTCCGTCTCACCTTGGGACTTCCTGTCCTTGTACTATCATCGGTTACAAGCCTTGTCTTATAGTCTGGCACTTCCTATTATCCTATCTTTGGACATGTTCTATTATTCTGTCGTTCATTGTTCTATCCTCGTTTTGCATTCCTTGTTCTAATTTTATTCATTATGGACAATAACCACATGCTCTGCATACCTTGTTGTTCCACATTCCTTATTCCACATGTCGCTTCTTAACCTATATAAGTAGGACATGGATGTACATATTTCCTCATTCTGGGTATTGACTAGGCTTAGGCCCTTCTACCTTCTTCTCTTCTATTAAGTCCTCGACTTGGGCTGGCATCATCAGCATCCCCCTGAGTATCTGTCTGTTGCAAATCCAGTAGCACGCATGGCAAGTAGGGTGCAACACACGAGCATGTTGAAGCCAATGCTGTCAGGCTCTGGGAATGCCGAGGAGTGGCCAACTCCTGCAGGCTAGGAATAGTGGCATGGCTTCAACATGCTCATGCGTTGCACCCTACTTCCCATGCATGCCACCGATTTAGAACAGAGGGATACCCGGGAGAGTGCTGAGAGAGTTGGCCCAGGTAAAGGACTTGGGACAGGAGGAGGGAGGACAAGAGGGCGTAAACCTAGTTGATTTCCAGAACGAAGGACCATCTACATACATTGGCTACTTATATAGGCTAATAAGTGAGATGTGGAACAGAGTGGCACAAGGAATGGAGAACAATAAGGTATGAAGAATCATGTGGAGGTATTGTCCACAATGATCAAGAATAGAACAAGGAATGTGGACAAGAATAGAACAATGAGGCATGACTGAGAACAAAAGAGTGAGTGAGAATAGAACAATAGAGAGTGGCTGAACATAAAACAATAGTGCCACTGCCGAGTGAAAACAAAGAGTGAATGTCCTGAGGGTAAACAGGCAAAGGGAAGGACAGGGAATAACAGAATAATGAAGAATAGGAGGGTGGGATAGGGATAATGAACCAAATGATGAACTGAATGTACCGAGCCAAGGCCACACACTGGTGAGGGATGATATGGTAAGGGTTGGTTGGTTGGTACTGCCAAGTAAATCAGAGCATGGTATTGTGGGCTTTACAAACGCCACTACTCTTGGCCTGCAGGACTTGGCCATAGTCTGCCTGACCTTTCGCCAACATCCCTCGGCAGTACCAAAGTCCGTCAGTAACCAAAGCTTGACAACAGGGCTGGGCCACTGATCAAGCATAACTTGCACCTACTCCCATTTTTATGAAGAAGTCATATATTGTCACTCAGCCTGACATGGACAGAGCCTTATTGTTGTTAGTAAGAGAGAGAGAGAGAGAGAAAGAGAGATTAATTAGAGTGCTCAAAGTGTAGATCCTAAGTATCTACATGATATACATGTGTTTGTGTTTTTCTCCAATACATGTTGTCAGGGGATGACCCTTTCCAAATCTTACATCCAAATCTAAAGCCATATTTCAAACTCCACTCCAATTCCAAGATTGGAAACAAGGGTCCAAGGAAAGGAGAGGAATACCTCAACCTTCATACCCAGGCAACATCCACAAACTCTATTATCTGCTGAACTTCCATAGTATCCATCATTCACACCATTGTCCACACTACCATCTGCACCATCTCCACAGTGTCCATGATATCTGTGACTTCTGTGACCTCCTGTGTGACCAACCAATAAATCCATATACTGACAATACTCTAAAGGTTAGGAATTTAGGGACCACCAGGTGGGAAACCAGAATGAATTTAGCATGGTGATTAGAATCTAGAATAAGCACCCAAGTTCCAGACTTAGTACTAGGAGGTTGGCTCTATAGACTCTAATGTATAGATTTGTAAGCTAGTGCACAGACCACTTACATAAAGGGTATAAGGGGAGTTTACCAACAGCAGGATCCTTAGACTTTCCTCTTTGGAGTTCCCCTGCCTAGGTAAGAGTCCCATATGTATTTAGGTAGTAATTATAATTAAACTTTGGATTCCCCCTGCCTAGCCCTCTCTATGAGACAATTCTGGAGAAGTCTGAAGGGTTGCCCTTACTTGTGCTAAATGTTGAGATATAAAAAAAGCATAGATATAGTATAGTAGACCTCCTTGATACAGATTTCAGTTAAGCTCAATTTTAGCTAAAAATTTGTAGATTAATTTTTTTTAAATTATATAGCAGCTGAGAAGTGTCTTGAGAACATTTTTGCTCTATATTATAGGGGCAAAAAACCTGTTGTTGCAGCAGAGTAAATTCTTTTGTACAACAGGTCAAAATGTCATAGGGATAGGTCCTTGATACAAGTGTGATGTGCGGAATTTGCAGCCTGTTGTCATTAGTCATCCATTTCTTCATCGCTGTCAAGCTGTCAAACTTTAGTAATGCCAAAGATGTGGATGGGTAACAGCCAAGTCCTGCAGGCCAGAAGTAGTGGCTTTGGCTTTAACTGTCAAGTCCACATACCAAGACCCATCCACCGGCAGTGCCGACCGAGCAATCATCCTATATCCACGACCAAGTGCCCACGTCGCATGCATAACACTTTGTTATATCAGTGATATAACTCCGATATCCTGGACATCTGACATAGGGTGCTACGAGAAGCCCTACTCCGAACCCAGTCCGAACCCACATTCCCACCTCCGACCCCGACCAGCATCGTTACCCTCAGACCTCGGACATCTTCCTTTTTTGTTGAACAATAGTCTTATTGTAACACCAAATCTATATTCTTCTTGTACTCCGTTTTCATTCGTCTTATTGTTCTCTTGATCATTCCTAATTAGTTTCAATAAGGATTGCATGTATAAATACCTCCAGACTTCTGTACTATACCTTAGTTCGAATATCGACTTGTATTCCCACTCACTCTTGAACTCCAAAAACTTATCTTCTCTGAACCTCCGAAATAAAGGACTGACAATCAAGGAAGAGCAACATTAAAGTTGAAGCCAAGTCCTTACGACTCTGAACACATGACTCAGACCGACTTATGTCAGCTCGGACCTGACCCGAACTCGGATGCTAACAGTATATTCGAACCAACACTCCTGATCATCTATGAGATGCAGCGAATGAATCAGAGCTGTTCAAAGACTTACGGAAGCTTCAGTACGCCGCACATCCCTAACCCCAAACTTATCTGCCGCAGAACCCGATGTCCATATGCCACCAAACCCCCCACCAGCCCCAGACCCCGAATAAGCTGACTTCAGACATGAGCACAAAACTCGGAAAAGACGGCAAGCTCACGCCTCAAGAACGACAATGCCATTTCGAACATAACCTCTGCCTGTTCTGTAGAAGAACCGGTCATGTAGCAAAAGAATGTCCCAAGTCAACCTCTGCTGCCGCCAAAGGATGTGCAACTACTATCGTAGAAAGCACAACCGAGGCAACGATCTCCAAAGTAGAAGATACCTTGGAGTCAAAAAATCTCTAAGCAGCCCTTCGACTCCAGCATCAGTTAGGGGCTGCGCTGAACCCAATGATGCACCAATGGAGATGAGACTCAACACATCTGCTCTTTCCAGTCCAAACTCCTTAACCATCCATCTCCACCTTGAAACTACACATATCGACACTCTAATAGACTCAGGATCAACTCACTGCTTCCTGGACTCCGACCACGCTGCAAAGCATCAACTCCAAACCTACAACATCACTCCGATTCTGCTACAACTCTTCGATGGCTCCTCCAGCTCCGTGATCCGAAAAGCCATTGACCTCTAAGCAGCTCTTCAACTCCAGCATCAGTTAGGGGCTGTGCTGAACCCAATGATGCACCAATGGAGATGAGACTCAACGAATCTGCTCTTTCCAGTCCGAACTCCTTGACCATCTGTCTCCACCTTGAAACTACGCATATCGACACTCTAATAGACTCAGGATCAACTCACTGCTTCCTGGACTCCGACTATGCTGCAAAGCATCAACTCCAAACCTACGACATCACTCCGATTCCACTACGACTCTTCAATGGCTCCTCCAGCTCTGTGATCCGAAAAGCCATTGACCTCCATGTTTGCTTCCCAACAGGGGAGCAGCACACTATTACTTTCTACATAACTTCATTGGATTCTAGTTGCTCCGCAGTCCTTGGACACAACTGGCTTACCCACTACAATCCGTCGATTGACTGGGTATTGGGTAGTATATCGTTTGGCTCTCTGACCACAACTAATCTCCAGGTACCATCCGAGCCAGCAGCTACGACTCCATGCTCATCCGAAACTCCATCCCCTCCGAAACCACAGCTTGTGGCACCAAAGGTTGCTCTAGTCAACACAGCAGCTTTTGCCTGAATATCAAGAATGGAAGGTACACAAACCTTCCAGCTCTTCCTCTCCGACTGCCAAGACTCCGAAGAAGATCCAATAGACCTGAGTAATGTTCCGAGTGAGTACCATGAGTTCAAAGACATTTTCAGCAAACTTGGGCCAACACCTTAGCCCCTCACTGACCATATGATCTCAAGATCGAACTGGAGGAAGACACATCTCCCCCATTTGGTCCGATCTATTCTCTCTCCGAAAGTGAACTAAAGTCCCTCCGAGAGTTTTTAGATGAGAACATATCCACAGGGTTTATACGACCCTCACACTCCCCTGGGGGCGCTCCAGTCCTCTTTGCCTGAAAGAAAGATGGATCACTACACTTATGCGTTGACTTTTGTGGACTAAACAAGATAACAAAGAAGGATCACTACCCACTCCCCCGAATCTCCAACCTCCTGGATAGTCCCCGAAAAGCCCGAATATTCACCAAGATAGATCTCCGACATGCGTACCACCTGGTATGCATCCGAGAAGGCGACAAATGGAAAACTGCCTTCCGCACATGCTATGGATCTTTCTAATGGAGTGTGATGCCCTTCGGACTCACCAACTCCCCGACCACCTTCCAGCAATTCATGAACGACATCTTCTCCAACCTCCTAGATGTTATAGCCCATGCCCTTAACAAACCCACAATAACCCCCACAATCACTCGCTTCCGAGACCTCCGACCGAAAGGACAAAAAATGGTTTCCGTAGATCCCGTCCCCATCACACCCATCCGAGACACCGCGTTTCCGTGACCGACCGAGACACCGATCCCGAGTCTGCCCCTGACCGAGGACTCAATACTTTGATAACCGACGCGCAAGACTATCGCGTACCTCACTCCCTTGTTCTCTCTTTATATTAACCCCTTGTACTACCCTTCTCCTTGTTTTATGACCGGCTAAAGTTAGTACAAAGAGCGTTACATGTATATAGTCTCACAGTCGACTGGACTGTTCGCTAGTACGAATATCGATTTAGTCTTCCACCAGTTTCCGATTCATTTCCGGTAAACTCCCACCTCCTTCCAAAATTATGTTTTAGATCAAGGTCATGTATGAAGCTACCGTATGTACAGTGTCACAGTAGTCACGTAGATTAAACAAATACAAAGTTGGACTTAGCCACATCAAGACAATAATATATTGATATCACATTTAACACTCCCACCTGATGAGCCAAGTCCCAACTCATCAAATTCCAAGTCCCAGCATCTTGCAACATGCCTGAACCTTGACTAGAGGTAGTGCCTTGGTGAGAAGATCGGCAGGCATTGATTCAGTGGGGCAGTAGGAGACAGAGATGATGTTTCTGTCCACACTGTCACGAAGCCAATAGAATCGCAGGTCGAGGTGCTTCATGCGTCCATGATGCTCTGGATTCTTTGCAACTGCAAGGGCTGACTGGTTGTCGATGAAGAGAGGGGAAGGAGAGGATGAGAGATTGAATCCTAGCTCTGTAAAGAGGTTCCGAAGCCAACAAATCTCTGTGCCTGCAGACACGGCTGCCACATACTCAGCTTCAGTGGTAGACAATGCAACAATGGACTGCAACTTGGACCTCCATGATACTGCACCTGTACCCATCTTGACAATGTATGCACCGGTAGATCGACCAGAGTCATTGCAGCCACCATGATCAGCATCTGAGAATGTTGTAAAGAGAGATAGAGAGGATGGGTCTGGTGCATATGTGAGCTTGTAGTCTAACGTGCCTTGAAGATAGCGAAACAGATGCTTTACTGCGGCCCAATGTGCAGTACCTGGAT
>QLPG01001655.1:0-23669 GCA_003314385.1 Gomphus sp. MG54 | reverse complement strand
TGAGGCCCGGTTGGTCGGTATTCCCGAATAAGTCGGTACTCGGTGTTGCGGGCTTGACAAAGATGCTGAGAGTGTCAGCCCAAGTGAAGGACTTTAGACAGGAGAGAGGCGGACAAGGGGATGCAAACCAAGTTGATATTCAGAGTGAGGAACTGTCAAGTACACATACTGAGACCCAGTAATTTGGCAGTGCCGACCGAGCAGCCATCCCATGTCTATGTCCAAGTATCCATGCTGCATGCATATCACTTGGTATTCTGGCCTCAGCTTGGCACATCCATCACTCACATTCCTTGCCATTACCTGTAAGGGCAACCTGTTAAGTCCGCGTGTCAGGCGCTTAGCTAGTACTTCTGAAGGGACTTTCCGGGCTAGTGCGAAGATCCGTAGCGGGGCCGAAGACCGAGACCCGGGTCGGACGGACTATGGACGGAGACGGAGGCGCCGGAGATTTAGGGTAGGTCGCAGAAGAGGTCAATCCGGTCACTGAGGTGTTCGAGGTCGAAGGGACTTGGCTTCAACTTATGTGTTGCGCCCTCCTCGATCGTCTGTCCCTAATTTCAGAGAGGAGAAGGAGGATCACCGGAGTGAGCTGGAAATGGGTGGACTAAGATGATATTCGTACTAGCGAACAGTCTAGTCGACTGAGAGACTATATACATGCGACTGTCTTGTACTATCTTTTGCCGGTAATAAAACAAGGGAAAAGGAAGTACAAGGGGGTCAATATAAAGGAGAGAACAAGGGAGCGAGGTACGCGATAGTCCTGCGCGTCGGTTATCAAAGTATTGAGTCTCGGTCGGGGATGGACTCGGAGGTGGTGTCTCGGACGCGACGGGATCGGAAACGGACAGTGGACTCTGGGTCGGACTTTGTCGGGAACGGAGATTACGGAAAACAGTCCTTCGTCCCTTCGGTCGGAAAGGTCTCGGAATAAGGAGGGGTGGTTGTGGGGGTTGTTGGAGGTATGGGCTATAACACAACCTAAGCAGGCGTTCTACCCTAAGGCAGTGCACTGGCGAAGGGGGATCCAAAGTTTTAGTATGGTACCTAATACATGGGGGCTAGCCTACCTGGCGAAGGGGGATCCAAAGAGAAAACTCTAGGGAACCCTTCGCCCACTGACTACTGTATATAAGTACCATCGCTAAAGCGCTCTGTACTCTACCAGGCATTGCCCTCCGTACTGACTGGGAAGTTCCGCCAGGGCTTTGACCCTGAGAACAAATGACGAAAGGGGAGCCAAGAGTTACAGTAAACCCTCCTGAAGGGTACTCACCAACAGGGATGATGGTTCGGTGCGAGGTACTACTGTGAGTGGGTCAAACGACCTTCGGTCGGCGGGTGTGGAGTATGGGTGGGTCGGCGCTGGTCAGGGTTCATGATCGGGGGTTCCCCTGACATTACCCCTCGCATACTCTACACCACTCATCATTCATTAATCCCACTATGCCTACTCCTTGACCTTCAATATGCCTTACCTTGGGACTTCCTGTCCTTGTATTATCCTTGGTCATGGCCCTATTGTTTTATAGATGGTCACTCCCTATTGTCTTATCCTTGGCCACATTTGTATTATTCTATCTTTTATTGTTCTATCCCCATTTGCATTCCTTTATTCTAATTTTACTCATTGTGGACAATACCCACATGCTCTGCATACCTTATTGTCCCACATTCCTTATTCCACATGTTGCTTCTTAAACCTATATAAGTAGGGCATGCATGTACATACTTCCTCATTCTGGGTATTGACTAGGCTTAGGCCCTTCTACCTTGTCCTCCTCTGTTAAGTCCTTTACTCGGGCCGGCATCATTGGCATCCTCCCAAGTACCCTGTCTGTTGCAAATCAGTGGCATGCATAGAAGAGTAGGGTGCAATGCATGAGTATGTTGAAGCCAAAGCCACTACTCCCTGTTGTGATATTTAGTATGTGACTTTTCCTATTTTTTTTTTATGTTTTCTGTGGTTTTTCTATTACTACTATGCATGTATCTTTGATACATGCATATGCTTGTCACTCATGTGTGACTCCTGTCACAACGTGTCATAATTGAAGTCATTGTTAGTATAGTTTTCCCTTCTCACCATTGTATAAGTAGTTTAGTTAGTGTTTTCAATACATTAGTCGGTTTTAGCCTGACCTACGACCATAATAAATGGTGTGCCAGTTTAATGTGCGATGCAACTCAAGTAAACGTCATACATCTTGTCTTCACGTCAAGTGGGCTTTATGCCCTTTTATATCGAGTCATTGTTTTGATTTATATGGTCAATTTCTTTTCTAATACTCCTGGCCTGTAGGACTTTGTCAAGTACCCGCACCGAGACCCGTCTATTCGGCATTGCTGACTGAGCAATCATCCTATATCTACGACCAAGTGCCTGTGTCATGTGCATAACACTTGGTATGCCGGTTTTGGCTCAGCATGTTGTCAAGCGTCGGATACTGACGGACTTCAGTACTGCCAAGGGGTGTTGTTGAAAGGTTGGGCAGACTATGGCCAAGTCCTGCAGGCCAAGAGTAGTGGTGTTGGCTTCAACGTACTCGTGCGTTGCGCCCTACTTGCCATGCGTGCCACTGTATTTGCGACAGACAGATACTTGGGAGGATGCTGAGGATGCTGGCCTGAGTCGAGGACTTAACAGAGGAGAAGAAGGTAGAAGGGCCTAAGCCTAGTCGATACCCAGAATGAGGAAGTATGTACATCCATGTCCTACTTATATAGGTTAAGAAGCGACATGTGAAATAAGGAATATGGGACAACAAGATATGCAGAGTGTCAGGGGACGACCCTCTTTAAACTCCGATCCAACTCCGAGGTCCCATTTCAAACTCCGATCCAACTCCGAGGTCCCATTTCAGACTCCGATCATCTCCAAATCCTAATACAGGTCCGAAGTCCTACTTCCAACTCCGACCAACTCCGAGGCTAAGAGGCCCAGAAACCACCGAGTAGAGACAGAAAGGTCTTAACACATGATGACTAGAACTCGGAGCAAATACCTGAGCCTCGGACTTAGTACCAAGAGATTGGCTCTACAAACTCCGATGTATTGATTTGTAAGCTAGTGCAGAGACCACCTATATAAAGAGTATAAAAGGGGCTCACCAGCAGTGAGATCCTTAGACTTTCCTCTTTGGATTCCCCCTGCTTAGGTGAGGACTCCACATGTATTAGATAGTAGATAATTAAATAATCTTTGGATTCCCCCCGCTTAGCTTGCCTCCGAGATATACCTCGGGGCTGTAAGAGGGTTGCCCTTATACAGAGCATGGGGTCATTGTCTACAACGAACAAAATTAGAACAAGGAATACAAAGTGGGGATGAACAATAAAAGACAGGATAATAGAATGTGCCCAAAGATAGGACAATAGGAGGTGCCAGACTATAAGACAAGGCTGGTAACCGAGGATAGTACAAGGACAGGAGGTCCCGAAGTGAAACGGACCGAGGAATGTGGATGGCGGATGTACCGAACCGAGACCGGTGTACCAAGTGTTATGCATGCTACGCGGACACTTGTACATGGATGTAGGATGGTTGTTCGGTCGGCACTGGCGAATAATCAGGACCTCGGTATGTGGACTTGACACACGTCCACTATCCACACTCCCTGTCCCCACCCCTTGGTCCGTCTCACCTCGGGACTTCCTGTCCTTGTACTATCCTCAGTTACAAGCCTTGTCTTATAGTCTGGCACCTCCTATTGTCCTATCTTCGAACACATTCTATTATCCTGTCTTTTATTGTTCTATCCCCACTTTGCATTTCTTATTCTAATTTTACTCGCTGTGGACAATAACCACATGCTCTGCATACCTTATTGTTCCATATTCCTTACTCCACATGTCACTTCTTAACCTAAATAAGTAGGGCATGCATGTACATATTTCCTCATTCTGGATATTGACTAGGCTTAGGCCCTTCTACCTTCTTCTCTTCTGTTAAGTCCTCGACTCAGGCCTGCATCATCAGCATCCCCCCGAGTATCTGTCTGTTGCAAATCAGTGGCATGCACAGCAAGTAGGGCGCAATGCACAAGCACATTGAAGCCAATGCCACTACTCTTGGCCTGCAGGACTTGGCCATAGTCCGCCCGACCTTTTGCCAACACCCCTCAGCAGTACTGAAGTCTATCAGTACCCGACGCTTGACAGACTTGGCCGATCCCATCCGACATCTTGACATTCCCAAAGCTTGACAGTTCACAAGGCCTGACAGGAACTATCTACATACATCTGCTACTTATATAGGTTAAGAAGCAAGATGTGGAACAGGGCAGCATAAGGAATGGAGAACAATAAGGTATGAAGAATCATGTGGAGGTATTGTCTTCAGTAATCAAGAATAGAATGGGAAATGCAAGCGAGAATAGAATAATGAAATATGGCTGAAAAATAGAATAATGAGAGAGTGGATGGGAATAGAACAATGGAAAGATGGCTGAAGATAAAACAATAGGGCTGTGAGTGAATAATAAATAAATAACAATTGTTCCTAAGGGAATCAGGTAAGGGAAGGAATGGGCAATGAGGGATTGGTGATAGATGGAGAATATGGGATGAGAGTGGTGAACCATATGATGTACCAAATGTACCAAATGTACTGAGCTGGGGCCATGAACTGGCGATGGAAGACTTGCCATTGATGTATGGGTAAGGGTTGGTTGGTCGTCATTGCTAAGGTAATGGGTAGTCGGTACATATAACTTGACACCATTCCACACCCTTCCACTAATTTTAGGAAAGTCTTGCCTTATTGGAGAGTTACATAATAAGCTTAGAATTAGTATATATAGAGACTAGTTCTATAGCATAAAAAGTAAGTTTATTCAATCTTACTGTTATCTATAATCCACTGGATTATCTAGTACAGCAAGCACTCTTATATAAGTTGGTCCAAAGACCAGTTGCCACCCTTTCCATCAAGAGGTCCAAAGACCAATTGGCAAACAAGAGGTTCATTCCAAAGAGTGAACCTCACCCTTCTACTGAAGTGGAAGGTTCTCAGCTAAAACAGAAAAGGTATGCAAAAACATAATAAGAACTAAACCCAGATTATATAGAACATCAAGTGGAAATAATCCTAGGCAAGGGTAGAACTAATAGTTTATGCTCATAAACTATTATTACTACATATAATTGACAGGGTACCTGCCAAGGCCCCCTCTAAACAATTCTTTTTGAATAACAACCTGGACTAGTATTCACTTGCTATCGTCTTGTCAGAGAACTTGATTAGGCTTTATTCACACCAAAGTTTTGTCATGCTTCTTGAGTTAAATCATCAATGGTTCCAAAACAGCCACCCTATTCCACATCTTGCTTCTTAACCTATATAAGTAGTGAATATATGTAGATAGTTCATCACTCTGAATATCAACTAGGTTTATGCCTTCTTGTCCTCCCTTCTTCTATCTAAAATCCTTTACTTGGGCCAACACTCTTGGCACTCTCCCAGGTATCTCATCTGTTCCAAATCAGTGGCACACACAGAAAGTTGGGCACAACCCATGAGTACGTTGAATCCAAGTGTCAAGCCTATGATACAGAGCTCTGGTTCACTCGATAGTACCGACCAATCGACCCTTACTATTTAATCCCACACCAGTGACAAGTCATTCCTCACTAGTATGTGGTCTCAGCTCGGTACATTCGGCTCATCATTTTGGTTCACTTTCCTCATCTCACCCCCTCCATTCATTGTTATTCTTTCATTCCCCTTCTTTCCCTGCAACAAATCCCCTTAGGGACATTTACTACTTGCCTATTATTTAGTCATGGCCCTATTGTTTTATATTCAGCCATTTTCCATTGTTCTATTCTCACTCACTCTTTTGTTCTCATGTCAGGAGACTACCAGTTATTTCCCCTTTTCCTTCCTTTTCTTCCTTTTATTTCCTTTGTTTCCCTTACTTCCCTTGCCTGGTTATTTCCCTAATCATTTCCTTATCCTTCTTCTTCATCTTTATATTGTAGTCCCTTTTCCCTTGTCTCCTTTTATCTTCTTTGCTAGCTGTGACAGACTTGTTGTGTCACAGTTGCAGTAGCTATATAGTCGCTGCTTAGGTAAGGGGGTCCTTTGGTTGTTCTCTTCTGGACCTCCCTGCCAGGTAAGCAGCTCACATGTATTTAGCTACATTACCTTTTATATATTTACTTCTGGACCTCCCTGCCAGTGTCTGGTAGTGCCTGTGGGTAAACTTAGGGTTCGAGTCCCTGGGTTAGGCCCTGGGTAGGTCACAGGGCTGGGTGGTGTCCCGCTGTTGGTCTCCCAGCAGGTACTGGAATCAGTACCCGAGTAGGTTGCCCTTACATCTCGGTCATACTTTATTATTCTATTGTTGTCCACATTCCTTGTTCTATTCTTGATCATTGTGGACAATACCCCCACATGATTCTTCATACCTTATTGTTCTCCATTCCTTGTACCACCCTGTTCTACATCTCACTTCTTAACCTATATAAGTAGTGGATGTATGTAGATGGTTCTTTGTTCTGGAAATCAACTAGGTTTATGCCTTCTTGTCCTCCCTTCTCCTGTCTAAAGTCCTTTTCTTGGGCTGACACTCTTGGCACTCTTCCAAGCATCTCTTCTGTCCCAAATCAGTGGCACACACAGAAAGTAGGGCGAAACACATGAGCACATTGAAGCCAAGCCACTACGACCAGCCTGCAGGACTTGGCCACTTCCCACCAGCATCGTGAAACTGGCACTATTACTATAATGCTTGGCCTACACATTGTCATCAGTACTGGTGCCTGACACCAAGCCACTCCAACCAGCCTGCAGGACTTGGCCAATCCCCACCAGTATTGTGAAGTCAGCATTATTACTATAGTGCTTGGCCCATGCATCGTCAGCAATACTAGTGCCTAACAGGCAGAGGCAAAAAGGATAGAGGAGGAGGCTGCTGCTGCAAAGCAGGCAGCAGAAGAAGAGGAAGCTACAAAGAAGGCGGCCAAGGAGGTAGCAGCCAAGGTAGGCTGATGAGGAGGTGGCACAAGCCGCTGCTGCAGAGAAGCAGGAAGCTGCAATGAGGGTGGCTCAGGCCAAAGTAGTAGCAGTGGCAGTATAGGCTGTTGAGGAGCAATGAGTGGCTGAGGCCATGGCTAAGGAGGCCATTATGGCCATGGACATCCAAGAACCCATGACTGAGGGTACCAAGGTGGTGGATACTCCTGAAAATACAAGAGCCCCATTGACCAACATGTGCAAGAGAGGTAGGAGTATGGAGGCAGGGTCTAGCATGGGGCCTAGGACAAAAAGGAGAGGCAGGAGTGAGCAGCTGAGAGCGGCCAGGGTGAGTGGAGTTTGTCTTTTTGTTTCTTCTTTTACTGATTCATTTGAAAAGTGCAAGGTGAAAACAGCCCAGAAGTGGTCACCATCCCTTTGTCTTCTATGTGAGTGGTGTGAGGAATGGTAGGCAGAATGCAAGGTCCCATCAATAGGGGCTGTATGTAGGTGGTACAACTTGCTGCAAGGTCAGATGGGGCCTGGCAGCCCCCCATACTCAAAAGGTCAAGTCTGAGAAGGAGAGTGAGGAATGTGAGAGTGAGGAGGAGAGTGAGGAGGAGGAGAAGGAGCTGCCAAGGAAAAGGCCGAGGTGGACTGTCACCATGAAACCAAGCAGAAGGGTGCCTATGGTTGAAGTACAGACTAAGCCATCAGTCAGGAGGCAGATAGTAGAGCTGCTGCAGGTGCTCCTACAAGGTCAGGGCTGGATGTAGAGGACTTTGTTTCTCATGGCAGAGGGTTTGGGGGGTTTGGGAGGTGTGGGAGGATTGGGAGGAGTGGGAGAGTTGGGAAAAAAAGAGGATGAGCTGAAGGATAATGAGGATGAAGAGGTGGATAAGGAGGAAGGGAAAGGGAAGGGGAAGGAAAAGGAGGATGAGGATGAGGATATGGAGGATGAAAATGAGACCTTAAAATAGTCTCTAATAAATTGTTGTTGTTTTTTGTTTTTGTTCTATTATTGAGTGAAAAAAATGAAAGAAAAAATAAAGGGCATAAGACAAGAAAAAACAAGTTAAATGTGCTGAGATGTTCAGCTGATTTGGTTGAGGTAAATGGAGGGAAGGAGAGGGTGATTGATGGACTGGGAGAGGTATCAGGGATGGGTGTGATCATAAGGTTGGGAATAGAGTATCGGGATGTTGAGGAAGAGGGAATTTGGTATGGAAGTAGGGTTAGGATGATGTAGGGTCAGGATTGAGAGGAATTAAGGTTGGGATGGAGGGAACAGAGGGAATTATAGTTGGGACAGAAAGTAGTGAGGGGTAAATGGAGGGAAATTTTCAGGAGGGGATGTCTTTGAGAGGGGAGATTGCATAGTTTGAGGGATTTCTAGCTAGTTGCCACCCCCCCTTTTAGGTAGACATCCCATTGTCTAGTAACACTATCAGCTTCAAGCTGAGGGAAGCAGGAAAGAATAGTGAGAGCATATAATGTGGGTATATGGAACAGATGGAGTGAAAATGGAAGAGAATGGATGGATGAGACCCTGGCCAAATGTGCCAAGTGGTGCTGTTGACTGAGAGGTCCTAGCTAAAAGCTTTCCAGTCTTACAACCATGCACAAAGGCACTTGCATTGACTAGGGCTATTGGCAGAACTTTTAGTAATGGAACAGGCTCCTGATGAGGCTGTTGGAGCAGTGGCATGTGCCAACTAGACTGAGGCCATCGGAATGCACCTAAAAAAATGTTAGTGGCATTACAGAATGTAATACTACCCAATACGCTGTTAATCAATGGATTATAGCAGGTGAGCGAGTTGTGACTGAATATTACTGACTGATGGATCTAGTGACATGACAGATGGATGGGCAGACTGAAATTGTCCTAATGGAAGATCTAGTAGACATGTCTATATATTTAGTAATAACCAAATTAGCAGTACTAGATTAAAGAAAACTCTAAGAGAGAATAAAATGACAGGATTTTATCCAAAAGCAAATAAACTATGAGTAGATGCTGATTTAATCAAGCATGCAAGGTGGGTTACCAAGGATTTTTGGCACCCAAATGGATGACAGAAGAATTAAAAGGAGAGGAAAAAGAAATAAAAGCATTGATCTAAACTGCACTACTGGCACTTGCCGAGTCACCACAACTCTTGGTGTACTTAGAGACTAACAGATGGCAGGCTTGTTCTCAGGCACCTGGGCTGAATCCGCAGCCATGGTGTCCGAGGCATCAGTTGCCTGGGAAGTGGTGTCAGGAGTAGTAGTCGCATGGGCCTTAATTGCCTTAAGGCATTTGGTGACTTTGTGATTACTGGTGGCACAAAGCAGACACAGGTTATTGTCTATGTGTCTTTGTCATTTGGTTGGGAGGAGCTTGCCGTCCTTGCTGAGGGTCTTGGTATACTCAGGTGGGTTTGGCTGGGGAGTTTTATTGTCCTTGCTCTTTGTTGCTACTGTTATTGTTGCTGTTACCTTGCTGGCAGTTGTCTGAGGTGGATCTGTTGCCAGACTTTTCCAATTTCATATCTTTCTTCAGCTCATTACTGCCCTCCAGAGATTGCTCAGCCTTTCATTCTTAATATCTCATGTCGATCCTTTGAATGAGGTTTCAAAGGTCATTGAGTGTGCAGGGTTTGTTGAAGTGGATGAGGCCATCTTTGATGTGCTTTGGCAGTGCCATATATGCCTTATGGAGGAGAGCATTGTCATTGTAGTCGACAAGGGCCATGAGCTTGTAAAATTCTACAAAAAACCTGGTAGCCTTATGATTGTCCTGCATAGTCAGCTTTTCAAGGGCAAGCTCAGCATTGTCTTGTTCATCCCATGAGCCAAAGTTGATTTGAAGCTCATTGATGAATAGATCTAAGTTGCCTATCTAACAAGGTTCTGTGTTAGGATGGCTGGTCAGGTAAGGCTCAAAACATTCTAAAGCTGTTCCCTTCAGATAGGAGACCATGTAGTTGACCTTCTGCCTATCATCGGGAAATGAGTTAGACTGGGTATAGAATTTCATTCTGAAAATAAAAATAAACCCTTTTAGTTTTTTTGGGTCAGTCCTATCAGAGGGCTCCAGCTCATAAATTTTGGCAGCTTGACCATCCTGACGATGATACCAGGCCATTCTGCTGAGTTCAAGGATAGTGTTCAAAAGGTTGTTGTTATTGGCTGGGTTTATAGGGGCCCTGGCCCTAGGAGCTGGCCCAGCTTATAGAGCCTGTCTGGCCTGTAGAGCTGGCCTGGATTGGGGAGCTTGCCTGGCTTGTGGTGGTACAGCCATGGGCTGAGGGGGTACAGCCATAGGTTGAGGAGGTGTGGATATGGGCTGAGGGGGTGCAGCCATAGATTGAGGAGGCATGGCTATAGGAGTGCAAGGGGGTTCAGGCATGTTGGCCTGCTGATCTTGTTGAGGTTGTCCCTCAGCTTCAGTACCTTCATGAGAATGTACCAAGCCCAGTTTGTCCTCTACTATGTAAAGTTCCTGATTGCTATCATCATCATCTATGTATTCAATGTCATTGTCGATCACTTCTTCAATGTGTGAGTGCTGTTCAAAGGTTGAGATGAGATGCTATAGTTCGATTGGTGGCAAAGTATAACCGATAAGAAGGGGTGGGGTGCCAGAGGCACTACACACCCTTTGTTGTAAAACTGTGGGGGTGAACTGCCTGTCATCAGTGTGGGTCAAAGATCTAGTTTGTGGGGGCATAATTTGTAAGAAGTGAAACATGGGAAGTAGTATGACTCTGAATATACTGTCAGGCACCAGTACTGCTGACAATGCATGGGCCAAGTGCTATTGCAATAGTACTGACCTCATGATGCTTGTACAAGAGGCACAGGCCACTGGGATGGAGGTAGATCTTCCTATTGAATCAAGCTGGAAAACTAACTCAGCTGTGGCTGGATACATATCATCAGGAAGTTGACCTAGTAGAGCCATCTATCTCAATGGAGAAATGGATTTGTGACAATTGACACAAACAGGGAGTGGAATGTAAATGGTCTATTTCCTATTGGATAAAATCTTACAAACATTGTCAGAAACACAAGATCAAGTGTCAAATTAATGAAGTGCCTGTTGTCAGGAGGCTACCACAGGAGAAGCAGACCTAGGAGAAGTTGGTGGTATCTGTGGGGCTAACATCTAAAAAAACTAAGCTAGAGGTAGTGGTTCCCCTCCTCAAAAAGGTCAGGTAAGTAGAACTGGTGGCCATCTTGACAGGTATCCAAGAGTGTCTAGGCAAGCTATGTGAAGGCATGAGCTGCCTCAAGGAGTGTCAGGATAGGAAAAATCATGCTGTTAACAATTCCAGTGATGAGGTAAAATGGATTGGGATGCCCTTGAGAGAGGGAACACCCTACAAGTGGATGGTTGAGGGTGTAAGGCTATATGAGGCTACTTACATGGATGGATCTGGAGTCCACAGAAGGAAAGGAGTTGGATGCCCAGGACAGGCAAGTTATTTAAGGTAAGGGATTGGTTGCCAGGGCCAAGCAGGAATGGCAAGAAGAAAGAGAACCTGTTTGATGCTGGAAGGTTTTTTGATGACCTTGATTGGGAGTTCATAGATTCTGTAGAATAGAAATAGTATAGATGGTTATTATCACTTTTTTTTTAAAAATTAAGAGACGCTGAAGCCAATTCTGTAGGCCTGGCCTGACTTGTGTGGGTATGTATGATAGAAATTGGAAACCACTTCCTGTTGTGTGGGATAGCTCTATTGCAGGAAGCCAGGAGGTTTTGTCTTCCATTCCTTCATATCCCAACTACTTGACCAGGTACTGAAGCTGAGACTTGTGCTGTTTATTGAGTTTTGAGTCCAGAATCTCTAATATTTCATATTTGGACTCTCTGTCAATTCTAATAGGTAGTTGGGGTGACATTGTATGATCTGGGAAGGGGTTCAGGGATGATGGGTCTAGCATAAAAACATGGAAGATAGGGTGGTGTTAAGTCTCAGTAAAGCCAATATTGTGGACAGGAGTTGGTCAAGTCCTGCAGACCATTCAAGGTGGCTTGGCTTTGACATGCTCATATGTTACACATTGCTCTTCTATGCATCCCACTAATTTGGACTAAAGAGAGACCCAGGAGGGTACCGATGTTAAGGATTTGATATTCAGCCCAAACATCTTTTCTCCTGATCCCTGGTAACTAGGACCTGGTGGTATTGGAGAGAGGGTATGAAGTCTATTCATTATTATCTCTGATATCTGCCTTTGATAGGAGTTTGAATTTGCCATTGTATTTTGCACTTGTATGACTCTGTGACCTCATCTCTTTTCCAAGAGACTGAGGTATGAGTTCAAGTTTATCTTCATATTTCATACAATTGTTAATTATTCTTTTAGATAGTATTTCAGGTAGCTAACTACTTCTAATATGAGCTCTTTTCCAAGAGACTGAGATAGTATTTCAGTCTCTATACTTTAACAACCGAGAGTGTCGGTCCGAGTAAGGGACTTTAGACTAAAGAAGGGGAGATGAGAGTAGGTAAACCAAGTCGATATTCAGAGTGAAGAACTGTCTACATACATCTACTACTTATATATATTAAGAAGCAAGATGTGAAACACAATAGGGCTGTGACCAAATAATTAAATGAATAATAGATGTTCTGAGGGAAAACAGGTAAGGGAATGGATGGAGAATGAGAGAATAGTAGAGGATAGAGGGGATGGGATAAGAGGAGTAATCCAGATAATGTGCTGAATGTACTGAGCCAAGACCATGTACTAGTGAGGGATGATATGGGTAAGGGTCAGTTGGTTGGTATTTCTGAGTGAACCAGAGCTCAGTATCATGGACTTGACAGGTGGATAGACTGGTTTTTTTCCAGAAGGCAGAGAGTGTACTAATCCCTGTCACTGGAAAATCAACAGATGACTAAGAAAAGTGTTATACAGGTCACACAGACTGATAGGATAGAAGCTGATGTATATTGTGACTTTTGGAAGGCCATATGTCCTCCTTTTATATTGTATTTACACTAGGGCAAGAACTTCTATCTATTAATAGACATAGAAGGTAGTGATTGGCATGGGTATTGGAAACCCACACAGGAAGCAGGTACAGGTAGTATAGATAAGGATCAGGATTGCTAATCCAGCCCAAACCCATACCTGTAGGCAGGTTTGATGTGGGTTTTTAGTCAGCGCTTTATAAGCAAAATTATTATCTAAGCCCAGCCACACCCTAGTCATGTGACTGTAGTCAAAATCAATATATTTTCATATTTTAAAAAATCAGAATTTTATTTAAATTATTTTGTAGCTGATGTAATCAAATTCAGCACCAACCTCACTTACATCAGCTTGGTGTCCAACCACATATACATACCTGCCATTGACCTGCCCATTGCACGATGCTACCAACCTCAATAGATGGATACTACTACATACCCAATTTTGGCCAAGTGGACTGGATGCTACCACATACACATACCCTCTGTTGGCCTGCCTACTGTGCGATGCTATCACATACCCAACGTTGGCCGCATGTGGCACGTGCATGTCATACATGAACACATAGGACAGATGTCATATGTATGCACATGCGGCGCAGGTGTATTGTATGTGAAAGCATACGACATGTGTGTAACATACATGAACATATACGATGCAACTCCCCCATAAGATGGGTCTTAACAAGGTGTGAACTGAGTGGGCAATATCATGACAGTACAGTTTTGATTTGTTTCTTTCTATATTACCCTAACTGTCTCTCAGGATGCAGAGAAGTATCATGAAGGCTGTCTTTGCACACACACACAACAGGAGTTCATAGATCACAATGAACGAGTCAAACCTCTCATTCCTACAGAGAAATTACTCATGTATGAGGTGGGAGAAGGGTGGGAGAGGCTGTGCAAGTCTCTCAATGTGTATATTCTTTCAATACTTGGTCTAGGATTGCATAACTTGAGCCCATCATAGTCCAGAGCCATCAACACCATTTCCACTCGTCAATGATTTAGCCGAGTTTCATAAAAAATCATGTTCAGCCACTGGAGGCTCAAGTGAAGGCTGCCATCCCCTCAATCAACAATGCTCCCTATACAGCGATGTGGTGCCTGACCACATTCTTTAGGTAAGTGATCTTGTTTTAATAGAAGCAAGTTTTGATAGTTTGCATTAGAACTTGTCCCCAAGTCACTGTATGTCTGAGTAAACAGGTGTTTCCACCAGACCTTTTCAATTTTTATACAGGGCCTCTACGTCATTACCGATCTGTTCCCATTTAATCTGCAAGCATAGAAGGTGTGGCACCTTAATTATTTTTGTTTCACCCATCTCACCTAGAATTTGCTTGATAGCTGAATCTCTAGATGTTAGGATTCATTGGCAGGCCTTCATTTCTTTTAGTTGCTAAAGCCTGTCTAATGCACTCATTCAATGATAGTCAGCCCCTTCTTGAGTCCTTTTGCTTTGGGGTTTTTAGTTGTAGCATGTGCATCCAGACAGAGCAGTCAGGTCTCACCTGGGCTGTACACGACCAATCCTGACCCTGACTGCATTGGGGTTGCTGGTAGCTCTATCCTGTCTCCTAGGAAGCCCAGGTGCATTTGCCTCTGTGTGTATGTTGTCTATACCTAAGGCAGATGTGTACTTGGGTGCACCTGAGGTAGGATGCTGTTTGCATTGGGGTTGCTGGTAGCTCCATCCTGTCTCCTGGGAAGCCCTGATGTGGAGAATGTAACAGATGCTCTCAAATAGTGGTATGAGAGGAGGTCTACTTTTCCCTGTCTATCATGCATGGCCTGAGATTATCTGTCTATTCCTGGTAAGTAACTTTTTATGAAATTATTTGTTATGCTCTTTCAATTATAATAAAAATTTAAAGCTACAACTGTTGCTGTTGAACATGTATTTAGCCAACGCCTTCTTGTTTTGCCCTATATTCAGAACCAACTTTGAGCTTAGATGACTCAAGCCCTTATGTGTATTGGATCTTGGAGCACACTTGGTTTGGTGAAGGATGCCAATATCAAGGCTGCATTGGGGGATGAGGTCACCAATCTTGAGAAGAAGCATACTATGGGTTGGGATTCTATTATGGATAATATTTTATAAATTCTGAATTTGTATAATAAGAAAATACATTAAATTTCAGTATTGGGTCAATTTATACCCATTGTGGGTGGCAGGTAAGTGCAATACTCATTGAACCTGAGGGTAAGAATAATACCTGTTATGGGTTGCAGGTAAAAGTAATATCCATTGAACCTACAGGTACCCATACCCAGGGGTTACCCATGCCAATCACTAATGGAAGGTTGTAGAACATTGTAGAAGGTTCTTAGCCAATCAACTTTCAGTGCCTAACTATGAGTTATTTCCTAGCATAGCCTTGATCATATACAGGCCATGTACATTGCTTTTATTCCTTATATGTATGTAATTATAGGTTAGCATGGCCTGTAATTATCAGTATTAAATGCCATGTTAACCCATTTAACTCTTCTACACTTGACTTCTATCATAGCCACATGATCACATGTGATCACCTTTACTTCTACACCAGCACTTCATTAGGGCATACACCAGGATGAAAGGGCAATAGATATTGAATATAGACTGGGAAAAATAGGTGTCATGATATGAAAGAATGACGTAGTCATAATAAACATAATATCTCCCAAGGTCGAAGCAACGGTGAGGTTGGGAGTAAGGCAAGGCTTCAACTTTAATGTTGCACCTACCAGATCGCACTAGACCCTAATTTCATTAAGGCAAGAACAAAAATTAAGTCTAAGATGAATAGATGGAGGCTTAATCGAAATCTTAGTTGATTATCTGACTGAGGAGTGAACTACTGAATATACAAGATCTTTATACTACTCTCAAATCTACCAGGAGTCAACTAGATTCCTATAATAGATAAGAAAGTCTGAGGATTATAAAAAGCAAGAGCAGAATACTATGTCCCAATCTTGATCTCCTCCATGACATTGAGGGGTGATGTGTCATCCTGATTCCCAATGGAGTTCCCCTATAAGGAACATAGTAGTAGATCAGATATCAGAGATAGAATAGAATTGCAAATAAGGAAAGTGGAGCAAAATGTAAAGAAGAAAGTATTAAATGTAAATGAAGTGAAAATGGATTTGCGAGCATATGGGGATTGATGTAAATGAGTGGAGGATATTGACAGGTGTATGTGATGCCAAGACAAATACATGAGGTGCAATAGAATTTGAGGGCTGAAGATTGTATGGATGAATAGGCAAGTGAGTGTGGAGTTGGGCTGAATGGGCTGAATTGAATAGTCAGGCATGCCAGCATATGGTTCCTGTCAGGGGACGACCCTCTCTGAGTCCTGACGACAAGTCCGAGGTCCTATCTCGGACTCCACCTAAACTCTGAGGATGAGAGACCAAAGTCCGAAAGACCACCGATGTCAGAAGACGATCCCTTCCGAGTCCTGATACAAGTCCAAACCCTTATCTTGGACTCCTCCCAACTCCGAGGTCCTATCTCGGACTCCTCCCAACTCCGAGGTCCTATCTCGGACTCCCCCCAACTCCGAGGTCCTATCTCAGACTCCCCCTAACTCCGAGGCCAGGAGACCCAGGTCCGAGGGACCACCGAGCAGGAGGTAGGAATGATCTTAGCATGATGACTGGAACCGGGAATAAGCACCTGTGTTGATTTATAAGCTAGTGCACAGACCACTTATATAAAGGGTATAAAAGAGGTTCACCAGCGGCGGAGATCCTTAGACTTTCCTCTTCGGATTTCCCCTGCTTAGGTGAGAGCCCTACATGTACTTAGGTAGTAGCTATAATTGAACTTTGGATTTCCCCTGCTTAGATCTGAGAAGCCTGTGGGTAGGCTCTGGGTTCGAGTCCCATAGTCAGGCCTAGGAGGATGTCCAGGGCTGGGTGGTGTCCCGCTGGTTCCAGCCTCCGGCAGTCGAGATCAGTTCCAAAAGAGGGTTGCTGTCAGGGGACGACCCTCTTTAAACTCCGATCCGACTCCGAGGTCCCATTTCAAACTCCGATCAGCTCCGAGGCCTGATACAGGTCCGAAGTCCTACTTCCAACTCCGACCAACTCCGAGGCTAAGAGACCCAGAAACCACCGAGTGGAGTGATGACTAGAACTCGGAGCAAATACCTGATCCTCAGACTTAGTACCAAGAGATTGGCTCTACAAACTCCGATGTATTGATTTGTAAGCTAGTGCACAGACCACCCATATAAAGAGTATAAAAGGGGCTCACTAGCAGCGGGATCCTTAGACTTTCCTCTTTGGATTCCCCCTGCTTAGGTGAGGACTCCACATGTATTTAGGTAGTAGATAATTAAATAATCTTTGGATTCCCCCTGCTTAGCTCGCCTCCGAGATATACCTCGGGGCTGTAAGAGGGTTGCCCTTACAGCAGGAAAGTCTCTCCAATAAGGACCAGGAGCCGTGCTGTAGCACAGTCATAGGTGGTTTCAGACTCAACCAAAGCAACTCAGAGAGTACCAACTCCTACACGTACCTGACACCGGACTCCCCCTCCTCTATAGTCATAGCCACCAGTATCCCCACTAGTCTCACCTTTAGCATGAATGCCAAGGAACGATTGCAAAGGTTAGAGCAAGAGCTAGTGGAAAACCGAACGGCAAATGCTACAATAAACGAAGCCCTTAGGGAAATCATGGCCAAGCTAAATGACCCAGTGCATCAGGGATTAAACCCCGATAATTTAGAAGATGACCCAACTCGGAGTGCATGTTTTTCAGACTCTTGGAGTACTGCTGTCTTGCAAGGAAACTCCAGAGTCAGGCCCGCTTCCCCATCCGACTTCAATGGAGATAGAGAGAAAGGGAGAGCATTCCTCAACTCTTGCAACATTTACTTCGTGATCTGCAGAGATCAGTTTCCGAACAGCCAATCTCGGATACATTGGGCTCTCTCCTACTTCAAATCCAACAGAGCGGCCTGCTTTGCAAACAAAATACTCTGAAGCGAGAGGACCGGACATCCGCACTACTTGGACTGGAGAGCCTTTGAGTCGGACTTTGTACGAAACTTCTGCCCGAAGAATGAACAACTCTCTGCCCTCACACGACTAGAAGGGACAGGATGGTACCAAGGCAAAGATTCCGTAGAAGAATACATTGACCGGTTCGTAGAGCTGGTGGACCTTGCGGAATACCACGATGACAAAATGATCGTAATCAAGTTCCACCGAGGCCTCGAACCGAGAGTACAAACAAAAGTTGCCCTCCTGGGAAGTGGTACCCCAAGCTTTGACGACCCCGAGGGATGGTATGAGGCAGCACGAAGGGTTGCATGGGACCAAGAAGCCAATGAAGCATTCACAGAGGCTCATCGCAACCAACTTCAGACCTCTGCCCGATCAAATAGCATGCCTCCCAGATTAGTCACTGGAGTTCTGAGGATGCCAACATTATCCCCTCATTTCCCAGAACCACCCCAACGAACTCCTATGCTACCACCGAACGTACCAAGGGAAGCTCCAATCCCAATGGAAGTAGACTGGACCCGAGCAAAAAATTCCACCCTAGGAGTTTGTCACCGATGCCGAAAACCTGGACACTACGCATGAGATTGCCCGTTATCCTTTGATATCCAGACCATGAGTGTGGAGGAGAAATTAGAGCTACTTCCAGAACTTCTAAACCTTGCAGGAACATCAGAAATGGCATCAATGGAAATACCTAAAAACTCCAAAGAAGTGCAAGGGTGGGAAGAGAAAGAAAAAGAGGAAGAAGAGGATTTTGGGGACGACAGTGGGTGAATCGTGTGCCCCCACTGCCTGTACATAATAGGTTCTCGTATCTGGAAGAAGAAAGTAATGTGACCATTACACCTACCCTTCCAGAAAGACAGCCTTCCAAAGATGCACAAATGCCAGAGGATCTGCCAAAACAGTCTCGGATATGGCTCCGGAAATGGGAAAAACGACTTCCGAAGAAGTATGTGGTTGCCACCACCCCAAGTCCGAAATTGCTAGTTATCAAGGCGGAGATCCAAACAACGGACACAGGAGAAATCAAATCAGGACCTGCTCTTGTGGATTGTGGGGCCACCGGACAGTTCATGGACTGAGGATAGCGGGATCGACACCATCTCACCACTCAGAAACTACAGAGACCTATTCCAGTTTACAATGTGGATGGATCACCGAATGAGGCTGGATCCATTAGGGAAGTTGTCAATGTAATCCTCCGAGTAGATGGGCATATGGAGCGCACCACGTTTGCAGTTACAAGCTTAGGAAAACAAGACCTTATCCTGGGATTTACCTGGCTGGAAGGACACAACCCCAAGATTGACTGGCAAACTCAGACTGTTAAAATGAGCCGATGTCCAACAAAATTTCTCACCTGCCAAGCTGAAGTATGGGATGAATGGAGGAAGGAACGAGTGTTGAAAAAGCAGATCCAAGAATGGAGAATTGGCCCATTTCCAAAGCTCCTGGAAGAGGAGGGTCCAGAGGAAGGAGGTGTGGAGACAGGTGGAGAGAGTGAAGATGAAAAAGATCCGCTAGAGGAGTTGGAACCTGGGGACAGAGTGATGTGTGTGATGCTTCCACCGGAGGAAGAACATGTCCGAGTTACACAGACTACCTCCCAGAGGTTAGCAGAGGCTCATTACAAAAATATCCGAGCAGAGACAGAAATCCCGGAATACCTCTGAGATTTCGAGAGTGTCTTTGCCAAAGAATCCTTCGATGAGCTCCCAGACAGGAAGATCTGGGACCATGCTATTGAACTCGAACTAGGGTCCAGTCCAGCTAACTGTAAGGTGTATCCCATGTCCCCCTTAGAACAGACTGAGCTGGATACCTTCATTCAAGAAAACCTTCGGACTGGATGAATCCGACCTTCCAAATCCCTGATGGCATCTCCGGTCTTCTTCATCAAAAAGAAAGAAGGATCCCTCCGGCTCATCCAGGACTACCGAAAGCTGAACGCAATGACAGTAAAAAATTGGTACCCACTCCCTCTCATTCCAGAACTAGTAAATCAACTCAAAGGAGCCAAATATTTCACAAAACTAGATGTCCGATGGGGGTACAACAATGTCTGAATAAAGGAAGGAGACGAGTGGAAGGCTGCCTTTCGGACAAACCGAGGACTGTTTGAACCGCTAGTGATGTTCTTCGGTCTCACAAATAGCCCAGCCACTTTCCAAACTATGATGAACGACATTTTTGAAGACCTCATCTTAGCAGGGCTCATCTGCGTATATATTGACGATATCCTCATCTATTCTCGGACCTTAGCTGAACACCGGAGAATCACACGACAGGTGTTGGAAAGACTCCGAGAACAGAAGCTTTATCTCCGAAAAGAGAAGTGCGAGTTTGAAAGAACTCGGATTGAGTATCTAGGACTCATCATATCAGAAGGAAAGGTAGAAATGGACCCTGTCAAAGTCCGAGGGGTGATGGAATGGCCAACTCCGAAGAATCAAAAGGAAGTCCAGTCGTTCCTCAGATTTGCAAATTTCTACTGATGCTTCATCAAGGACTTCTCCCTTCATGCTAGACTGCTCTTCGATCTCACCAAGAAAGGAGAACTGTGGAAGTGGGGAGAAAAGGAGGAGGTAGCACTCCAAAAAATTAAAGAGCTTATCACCTCAGCACCAATACTGACATTTCCGGATGACTCCAGAATGTATAGAGTGGAAGCAGATGCCTCGGACTTTGCAACAGGAGCCACCATCTCACAACAATCACCAGAGGATGGATTGTGGCACCCAATCGCCTTCTTTTCCAAAAGCCTAAGTCCAGTGGAAAGAAACTACAAAATCCATGACAAGGAAATGCTGGCCATCATCCGAGCTCTGGAAGAATGGTGGCATTTTCTGGAAGGTACACAACTCCGGTTTGAGGTCTGGATGGACCACAAGAATCTGGAATACTTTTGAACTTCGAAAAAGCTGAACCGAAGACAAGCCCACTGGTCCCTCTTCCTATCTCCATTTGACTTCACACTCCATCACCGACCGGGACAAAGCATGGGCAAGGTGGATGCACTCTCTAGAAGGTCAGACCATGGATCTGGGTCAGAGGACAATGAGAATATGGTCCTCCTCCGACCGGAGCTATTCACGATCCGAGCTCTAGAAGGGATTACAGCGGTCGGAGAAGAAAGAGACATCCTCCAAGACATACGAACAAAGCTTCAGACCTCGGGCCCAGAAGATCCAGTAGCCAAAGCTATTATAGAACTCCGACGAGGACATGCCAAATCAGTACAGTCTGCTGAATGGATGGAACGGGACAGCCTTCTCCAATTCCGAGGGAGGATCTATGTCCCGAATGATCCAGACCTTCGGAGATGCATCGTTTCTCAGCACCATGACACGCAAATAGCTGGGCATGCAGGGAGATGGAAAACACTGGAACTAATCTCCAGGAACTATTGGTGGCCCCAGATGTCACGATATGTAGGACAATATGTGAAAACCTGTGACTCATGCATATGGACCAAAATCCAGAGACAGCCTCCGATGGGAGAACTAGAACCACTCCCCATCCCCAAGGCTCGGTAGGACACTATCAGCGTAGACTTCATAGTAGAGCTGCCAGATGCCCATGGACACGATGCAGTCATGAATGTAGTCGACTCAGTAAGCAAAAGGGCACACTTCCTCCCCACAAACACTACTATCATGGCATTAGGAGCTGCATGACTCTATCTGACACACATATGGAAATTACATGGACTTCCAAAACAAGTGGTCTCGGAACGAGGTCCTCAATTTGTCTCGGAGTTCACCCGTGAACTCTATCAGCTCCTGGGTATCAAGCTCGCGGCAACAACAGCCTACCACCCACAGGGAGACGGACAGACAGAACGTGTCAACCAAGAGTTGGAACAGTACCTCCGAATCTTTGTCAATGAACGATAGGACGACTGGGATGAGCTCTTACCGATGGCGGAATTCCAGTACAACAATCATGTACACTCTGCCACACAGCAAACTCCCTTCATGTTAGACACAGGAAAACACCCATGGATGGGCTTTGAACCACAGCAGCCAAAGTCACAAATGGAAACAGTAAATGAGTTCAAAGACCGAATAGAGCAGTCACTAGAGGAAGCAAAATCAGCATTGGCAAAAGCAAAAGATGATATGGCACGATATTACAACCAATGCTGAATCCCTGCACCAGAGTACCAAGCAGGAGACCGAGTGTACCTGGATGCCTCGGATATCCGAACAAAGCAACCTTCACAGAAACTGAGCCACCAATACTTAGGACCTTACACCATTCAACAAAGAGTGGGTAGACATGCCTACAGACTCCGACTCCCACAATCCTTATCTCAACTCCACCCTGTTTTCAATGTAGTCAAACTCCTCCCAGCCCCGGAAGATCCAATTCCAGGATGGAGGTCCGAACCACCTCCACCACCGGAATTAATAGAAGGAGAGGAACATTATGAGGTAGAAAAGGTGTTGGATAGTCGCTTGATGCGAGGAGGGCTCTACTTTTTAGTCAAATGGCAGGGGTATGGATATGAGGAAAATACATGGGTAAAAGAAGAAGACATGAATGCATCCACTAAAATCCGAGAGTTCTACCTAAAACACCCAGGAGCACCTCGGAGAATCTGAACAATGGCCTTCAACTCCCTATCATTCCGTGCCACAAGGACGCAGCACTCTAGAAGGGGGGGTGATGTCAGGGGACGACCCTCTTTAAACTCCGATCCAACTCCGAGGTTTCATTTCAAACTCCGATCAGCTCCGAGGCCTGATACAGGTCCGAAGTCCTACTTCCAACTCCGACCAACTCCGAGGCTAAGAGACCCAGAAACCACCGAGTGGAGTGATGACTAGAACTCGGAGCAAATACCTGAGCCTCGGACTTAGTACCAAGAGATTGGCTCTACAAACTCCGATGTATTGATTTGTAAGCTAGTGCACAGACCACCCATATAAAGAGTATAAAAGGGGCTTACCAGCAGTGGGATCCTTAGACTTTCCTCTTTGGATTCCCCCTGCTTAGGTGAGGACTCCATATGTATTTAGGTAGTAGATAATTAAATAATCTTTGGATTCCCCCTGCTTAGCTCACCTCCAAGATATACCTCAGGGCTGTAAGAGGGTTGCCCTTACAGTTGCCCTTACAGTTCCTAATAATAGGGAATAATACTAGAAAAATAGAATGTTTATTTCTTGAATATATCATTGAAATAGATAGATGGTGCACTCAAATTTTGATAAGATTAGCATAAATCAATGAATTTGGGTAAGTATATGTGCTTTGGAATGGTTGGATATGCAAAGATAATTCATAGAAAAATTCAGGGGCATAGTATATTATTGGCTTCATTATTTTGTTGACTCAGATTTCAAATAGATTATAAGTTTTTGAAAAATCACAACAACAATGAATTTTGCTCATTCTACCAGTGTCCACTAGTAACTATATAGTTGCTCATGGATTACATAATACCTCAGTCAATTTGCCATTCACATGTGCATCACATATCCTAGCATCAGTGTCCTTGTACTTACTTGTATAGCTTACATATAGGTAATTACCAATATTATGAAATTAGGAAGGCATAGCATCTTTACTAAAGCCAAGCTCTATCCTGAATGTGACTGAGTTTATGTAAATCTAGGAGCTTGAGGAATTGACTTTTAACATAGTTGCAATACAGCAAGATATGTGGGTTATTTGAATTGTAAATTTTAAGAGTACCAAGTATTGA
>QLPG01001652.1:6664-17275 GCA_003314385.1 Gomphus sp. MG54 | reverse complement strand
GAAAGGAAAGGAGTGTAGGGATGATAAAGAATAGGGGTTGGGGAAAAGGATAATGAACCGGGTGATAAACCGGGTGAACCGAACCGAAACCATATGCCGTGGGATGATGTGAGTGGGGGTCGGTTGGTCAGTACTGCCGAATAAATCAAAGCATGATGTATGGTTGTGACAGTGGGGTAGATGGTGGGAGGAGGAGAGAGTTGAACTGGTCACCTGATGTGGTAAACCAGTCACATGACGATGAGTTGGGGTAGGGAGCTGACCAATTGCTGACCAATTGCTGACTCAGAAACACCCACAAGGACCACAACTGTACTTTAATATATAGACTAGCTGTGCCCTGCCCTTTGGGCAGGAGGGCACAGCAAGGTTGCTCCTGCCACAGCCCAGCCAGACCAGCCCCAGCAGAGCCCAGCCAAACCCCCCAGCAGAGCCCAGCCAAACCCCCCAGCAGAGCCCAGCCAAACCCCCCAGCAGCTGAATCTCCAGCAGAGCCCAGCTGAACCCCCCAGCAGCCAAATCTCCAGCAGAGCCTAGTGTCAAGTGTCAGATACTGACGGACTTTGGTACTGCCGAGGGGTGTTGTCGAAAGGTTGGGCAGACTATGGCCAAGTCCTGCAGGCCAAGAGTAGTGGTGTTGGCTTCAACGTACTCGTGCGTTGTGACCTACTTGCCGTGCATGCCACTGTATTTGCAACAGACAGATACTCAGGGGGATGCTGAAGATGCCAGCCTGAGTTGAGGACTTAACAGAAGAGAAGAAGGTAGAAGGGCCTAAGCCTAGTCGATACCCAGAATGAAGAAGTATGTACATCCATGTCCTACTTATATAGGTTAAGAAGCGACATGTGGAATAAGGAATGTGGGACAACAAGGTATGCAGAGCATGTGGTTATTGTCCACAATGAGTAAAATTAGAATAAGAAATGTAGGGTGGGAATAAAACAATAAAGGACAGAATAATAGGACGTGCCCTAATACAATAGAAAATGTTCGATTGTAAAACAAGGTCATAACCGAAGATAACACAAGGGCAGGAAGTCCCGAGATGAGGCAGACCGAGGAGTGAGGAGTAGGTGTAGGAATGAGGGGTGTGACCAATGTGTGCATCTGGCCAAGGACAACTCATGGAATGGTTCATACTTGGTTACTAATGGAGTATTTTAGTCGGTACCGCCGAGCTATTGGATCCTCGGTACGTGTACTTGACACCCTGCCAAACCCAACCAAACCCCCAGCAGAGCCCAGCCAACATCACAAGAGCCCAGCTGAATCCAGCCCAACCCCTAGCAGAGCCCAGCCAAAACCAGCCAAACCCCTAGAGGAGCCCAGCCAGTGCCCAGCCCAAACCAGCCGAATGCCCAGCAGAGCACAGTTGAACCCAGCCTAACCCCCAGCATAGCTCAGCCAAAACCAGCCGAAACCTTAGGAGAGCCCAGTCAGAACCCAGCTGGAACCAGCAAGACACATTTATAAAATTACTACACATGCACCGAGTTTGTCTGCCAGATAAAAAAATACATCCAGCAAGCACTGTGTGATGGTTGAGTGAGTGCCAGTGGTTGTCGATGTCAAGGGAGCATCACGTGGCTGGTGTCGATGAGCGTACCGTGTGCGATCTCAAAATGCAAAGAGACCAGACATTCATTGGTTTTTTTTTTTTGCAAATGAGCGATGAGCGATGACACATTTATAGCATCATGCTGTCAGCTGATTGTTTGACATTGTAGCAAATTTACATAAGGATTACAAAGTGCTGACCAAACAATGCCCACAGCAGTCTCCCCTTGACTTTAATATATAGATACCGGACAATCAATGGTATCAATATATGGGAAATAACAATAATACCAGACAATCAACAGTATTACTATCATGTAAACCTAGGAGCTAGACTATCAACAGCTGATTAAGAGTACTGAGTCACAGTGTCACACTGGCAAATGTAAGGAGATAAGATAAATTAATTGCTTCAAAGGGGGCAAGAAGGCCTCCTTTATATTAATTTACAGGCTGATTAGTAAGCTAACTATCTCCTGACTAATCTATCTAAATAAGGAAAGCCTTCCAGAATCTGGTGGCACTTTACAGAAAGTGATGGAAGGTACTGGAAGCTAGTAGAAGTTCCTAGATCTATTTCTAACTATTTCCCTTATTTAGCAATAAAAAAGGCAATTTAGACTGGATTTAGGTATGTTATTAAGGGCAGAGACTATGTAGGGACAATATAGTGTCTCACTATAATATTTGTATGAGACAGGGGTGTCCCAGGCTAATGTTTAGTGTGTTTCTATGGAGAATCCGGTAACTTGGCTCTGGGCTTGAATCCTCCTGTAGTCCGATTAACTGGCCAGCGGAGTTTGAAAATAGGGCCAAACCTTCAGTGGTGAACAAAGTAAATGGTATTAAATGTAATGGGAGTATTGGGGAGCTTTGTGAAGCACCAGGAAGGTTAAGAAAATACTATTAGGAATATTTGAACACAAGAGACAAATTGAATTAGCGTTTCAAAGCTAATTAATTACAATACTAATGGTACAAGGAGTCAGTCATGTTTTTGTACTTTAGTATTTTAATGCTTTTTTAGTGGTTTTTTCTGCAGTATATAAGGTATAAGAGATCTCCAACAGAAGTGGCCAAGCCCTACAGGCTGAAAGTAGTGGCTTGGCTTCAATGTACTTGTGCGTTGTGCCCTACTCTCTGTGCATGCCACCAATTTGGAACAGAAGGGATACTTGGGAGAGTGCTGAAGGTGCTGGCCTGAGTAGAAGACTTAACAGGAGAAAGGGAAGGTAAGGGGCCTAAGCCTAGTCAATACCCAGAATGAGGGAGTATGTACATGCATGTCCTACTTATATAGGTTAAGAAGCGACATGTGGAATAAGGAATGTGGGACAATAAGGTATTCAGAGTATGTGGGGGTATTCTCCACAATGAGTAAAAAATAGAATGGAGGAATGTAAATGGGGATAGGACAATGAAAATAGAATAATAGGAATGTGGGCAAGAATAGGATAATAGGGAGTGCCCAACTATAAAACAATGGGTCATAGCCAAGGATAAAACAATGGTCAGATGTTCCGAGGTAAGTTGAGTTGAGGATTAAGGAGCAGATGGGGTGGGATTAATGGATGGTAAATGGGGCAAAGTGGATGAGGGATAGGGACAAGGAATGTGGATGGTGGATGTGCCAAGCCAAGACTGGTATACCAAGTAACTTGCATGTGGCTTGGACACTTGTGCGTGGACATAGTCTGACTGCATGGTTAGCACTGCTGAATTACTGGACACTTGGTACATGTACTTGACAGTATCCCCCCCTTAGCTGCTGAACCTATGAAGCCGGTAGGCAGAGATTGAAATTTAAGGTTTGGGATGCCTAAACGTGATGTCACATGGAAGTTTTGGGGCATAGTGCTCAGACACATTTCCTAACCCCCATCAAATGCATGTGATCCAATCAAAAATGGGCTGTAAAACTGACAAGGATGAGAAGCAAATGACTAAAATGCAGGAGCGGCAGGCTAAGTGACAGCAGGACTGTGAGGAAGCAGAAGCTGTGCAGGCTGCTGAAGAGGTGGCCAAAGCCAAAGCTGAGGTGAAGAAGAGAGAGGAAGAGGAAGCCAAGAGAAAGTGGAAGGAGGATGAGGAGGCTGTGGCCAAGGTGGCCACAATGAAATAATTGGCCAAAGAGAGAGAGACAGAGGCGGCTGCAAAGGAAGCAGCCGAGAAGGTTGCAAAGGAAGCAACCAAGCAGGCTGTCAAAGAAGCAGCCAAACAGACTGCCGCTATGGGAAAACAGGTAGCAGATGAGGAGATGGCCCATCAGGTGGAACATCAATGGGCTGCTTGGATGGAGGTACAGGTCCCCAAGCAGATGAGTGGGGGGGATCTCCCAAACATGTTCCAGGCCATGAGGTGACACCCAAGGAACAGGGTGAAGATGATGCAAGGGCTCCTGGAGTCTTGGGAGTGCCAAAGGTTCTAGCACAGAAGAGGGGTAGGAGTATGGAGGTGGGACCCAGCAAAAGGCCAAGTGCAAGAGGATGGGGAAAGAGTGAGAGGCCAAGAGGGGCCCAGGTGAGTGGTAGTAGGTTGTTTATTTCTTTGTTATTGTCTTGATTTAATAGTACAAGATCAAGCCAACCTGGGAGTGGTTGCTGTCCCTACATCCACCTTGCGAGATGTGTAAGGAACGTTGGGATAACTGTGAGGTGCCGAGGATAAAGGACACATGTGGTCGATGCAATGCGTGGAAGGTGGGGTGCTCTTTGGCAGCCCCTCAGCAATGGAAAGCCAAGAGCCAGGAGGAAATTGAGTCAGATAGAGAGAGTGAGGAGAGGCAGAGTGAGCAGGAGAAGATGGAAGAGGAGGATGAGGAAGTGAAGGAGCCACTAAGGAAGAGGCTGAGGCAGGTCTGCACTATGCAGCCAAGTGGGAGGGCACCTAAGGTCTAAGTCTCATGGGCCAAAATGTCAGGGGGAAGGTGGGTGGTGGAGCTGCTGGAGGCACTCCTGAGGGGTCAGGAGAGGATGATTAGCATCCTGCTCCTTATGGCAGAGAGGGATCCAGGGGGTTCCAAGGTTGCAGGAGATTCAGAAAGAGAAGAGGATGAGTTAAAAATGATGGGGATAAACAGATAGATGAGGAGGGAGGAAAAGAAAAGGGAAAGGAGGATAAAGGGAAGACAAAGCAGAGGGAGGATGAGGATGATGACATGGATCAGGAGAGTGAGACTATGAAATAGTCTCAGAAATATATATTTTTTACTTTTTTTTTTTTTGACTGAAAAAGAAAAGGTATGTGAGGAGTTCGGAGGGACGATGTGTGTAGAGGATGCTTGTTGAAATCACTGGATGGGGGATCTGATCAGGTTTACATGGACTTAACCCTGCTAACAAGCTGGGTGTTTCGATGGTACAATGGAGGGCGGGATTCATATATCTACAAAACACAGTTGATAAATGGAAGAAGTGGTATTCTCAAAATAATAGTGTCTGTTATCGTGATCAAGGGAAACTTGTCAAGGATGCGATGGGAGATGGTCAAGTCGATGCTGGAATTCCCAGTGTTTCTTATGTTTTAGCAATCGTCGGAATTATTCTTTGTTAAAGCCAGAATGACCGGGAAGTTTTCCACCTGTGTCATGCACTGATTCCGAAATGTAAAATGGATGAAGAACATCCAGGTTTTGGGCTTTCTCGCAGGGGTGAGATAGACTACAATAGCAGACCTAAGGGCGATATAATGAAACAAAATAAAATGATTAAATAAAACCAACAATAATGATAGGAAAAGAAAGGTATGAATGAACCGAAGCTGGGGGTAGGAGAAAGAAACCCGATTTCTTTTCTTGTAATCGGTCTTCTGTAGTACTTGCAGTTCAAAGCTATCTGCACAGTATTCTTTCCTGTATCTCCCGTTCACTCACTACTTTGTAATTGCTATTTATTCTGTTCACTTGTTTCTACCTTGCTTCTGAGTGTTGTACAGGACACGTGGGTACAAGCTGACATGTTGACGTTTGACATTTGGACATTTGACATTTGACATTTTACATTTGATACGATTCACCTCTCTACGCGTCTTTTCAGAAATTCCGAACTGGTTTGTCTTTGTACTATCTTAAAAAAAGTGGGAACACAAAAACCCAGTTGCTAAAGACGAGCCTGCCCGTTTCCGATTTGATTAATAGAATAATGAATCATTTTTTAATTGGTCTAATAGTTAAAATATTTGAGATATTTGATAGTTGACGATTCACCCGTTCCTCTAAAGATTCCTTGTGACTGGTCAAGAATGCCGAACAGGCATCTTTGTATTACCATCCCGTGGAACACATAAGCAAAGTCGGGATACATGATGCTGGAAAGAACACAGTTGTGGTCTGAGAGAATATACTAATCTATTATCCCTTTTTTTGTATTATTTCCACTTGATTTGAAACTATCATGGGTAATCTGCTACGGTTTTTGAACTTTCTGTATAATCGTAAGAAGATCGGAAATATCGGAGGAATGCGGCATGCAACCCTTGGGTGCGCATGATCAATAGAATTAATCGACGTAATAGAAGTATGATTTTCAAATCATTTGCAATGATAGGCTAGATATCGCTGTCCCGCACCATCTGTGGAACTGGATTGTCTTTCGAATGGTGATATCGTCTCTTGAATGCAGGTATTTGCCATAGTTTTGAAGAGAGTAACGCAGCTTACTCAGATGAACACGAAGGTGTAACGACTAGTATAATCTACCTGAAGAGAGTAACGCAGCTTACTAGGTAGATAGTCAGTCTCTAGTAGTCTGTAGTAAGTAAGTGTACGTACCTCAGACGAGCACGAAGGTGTAACGACTGAGGTGTGAGAAGGGTCCCTAAGGGCCCTTATACATGTTGGCTGTCAAGGCCCGTGCGTGATGAAAGAGGGAAACGATGGGCCTGACTCCCCTAGCCCCTATGCCCGCAATGGACCGGTCCATTTCTATTAATAAGTTTGTGTGCACAGTGCGTCCGTGGAAGAGGTTCAAATTCGAAGCTATTCCCCAGTTTGGACAAACTACCATTGTTTTGGTGTGGCACCCATAACCCCTTTTGGAATGTAGTGATGATGAACTTAAATTAGAACGTAATAGTAGCATGTATTAACTACGCGACCCCTGGTCTTCTTGGCATATAATCTCAGACCTCCCATCGACTTCCGACAAGGACTTTGTTCTTACCCCCATCGCACACCGAAAGCAAAAGTTTACAACAGCAACTTGATGTTATCCCTCATCGTAGGGAATATTGTCGGCCTCTTCGAGAGGCTATCGTTCGTGGCCCCCAGTCTCCCCGCCCTTGCTCCTCGCTGCACCGGCTTCATTTCGGACTTGAGAATCTTTCTCGAAACGATTCTCGTCCGCAACATCTCTAGTAACTCGGCCCGTATGTTACTCGATATCCTGCCATCCTCCCTCATCGTAGGCAATATTGTCGGCCTCTTCGAGAGGCTATTCTTCGTGGCCCCCAGTCTCCCTCCCGCTGCTCCTCAATCCACAGGCATCATTTCCGACCTGAGAATCGTTCTCGAAATGATTCTCGTCCCTAACGTCTCGAGGCACTCGGCCCATAGGTTTCTGGCTCTCCTGCCATCCTCCATGTCCGCACATATCGTGTCTACCACTTGCAATGGAAACACAATGTAAGTCTCCTCTTCTCCTGGTCATTTTGGCACGCTCTTATGTTTTGTTCAAGCTGCGGTCATGTTGTCGCCGACAAAGGACACATGGTCACTTTCAAGACGGTTATCAAGCTGCTCCTTGGACAAGAAGCAAAACCGGGTGAACTTGACCACCTCCTTAGATATATCCCGGCCTCAGTGTACACCTTTGTGTCGGAAGAAATGTGCAATACCAGAAGTATTCGGTGAGTGCTCAACACTTTTTGGCCTTTTTCACAGCTAATCAATGCTTCACAGCTACAGTTCCGTCGTCATAACCGGTGTCGTTGCTCTCTTCGCTTTCGTCGCATATCTCCGTCGTCGCGCACAGGCCACTCTCTCTGTGGACCCAGCCACCACCTCTGACGCCGAAGAAGCATCCCCGATCGACATGGAACCCGTTAGCCTTCACTCCTCCAGCCTGATCCGACTGGATGGTACCTCTGAGCTCGGTGCGCTGACCTTCCCTTTGCCCGAGGCCGAACAAGGATCTTTCAACACGATGGAATATGGCAACACAGGGTGTACTAATTCCGGGCCTATCGACTCCCCACTTCCTGTGTCGCCCCCATATCCCTGCACATCTTCTCAGCATCCTCCGCATGACTCCTCCGGTAACGTCATCGACATCGCTCACGTACCCTCCGGTGTCAGCGTTACTGCTGTCGGCCTGAATGCACCCTCGGACGACCAACTCGTCGTCTCTTCATCAGGTCAACATGCTCTGGACACTGCTGTTATGGGACCTTTCCTGCCTTGCTCCAACTCCTCTGTCCTTCCCTCTTCGGCACCTGCGTCACGGTCGACCTCGCCAAGTCACGCTTCAATCCCGGAACATCTGGAACTTGCATCGCTCGACAGGGATCTCTCGCAACATGCAATTACACTGGTTAACGGCTCTGCAGTAGCTGTTGCAGTCACAGACCTTGTTGATTCTATTCCTCAACTGGCAACCTCGCTTCAACAACCTTCTGAGGCCACCGCTCATGCCTTCATTGAGGAAGAATCAAGTGAGATGGAAGAAGCAGCGCAACAGCCCGAAAATGAAAGCATTGCCGGATCTCCTGCGGCCACGTACTCTGAGGACAGCGACCTGCGGCCCAATGGCCACAAACCCGAACCGTCGTTCAAGCCATCCCTTTCCTCTCGGCTGGAGCCCATTGCCGATTCTCCTGCGGCCACTTACTCTGAGGACAGCGACCTGCAGCCCAATGGCGACAAACCCGAACCGTCATTCAAGTCATCCCTTTCCTCTCGTCTGGGGTCCATTGCCGGATCTCCTGCGGCCACGTACTCTGAGGACAGCGACCCGCAGCCCAATGGCGACAAACCCGAATCGTCATCTAAGCCGGCACTTCTTGCTCGGCTGGGGCCCATTGCTGGATCTCCTGCGGCCACATACTCTGACAGCGACTCGCAGCGCCATGGCGACAAATCCGAACCGTCATCTAAGCCGGCACTTCTCTCTCGGCTGGGGCCCCCACTTCCTCATCCTCATGAGCAACGCAGGCATCACGTACCACAGTTCCCTGACCCTCAGCCCTCCGGGTCGAGGATGGAATCGACAGGAAACCAGAACAGTGGGTCACCTACAAACCAGACGGCCATTCACGTCTATGAGAAAAACAAGCGACTTTCGATTGAGGAATGGAGGAAAAAGCGTGAAGAAATGATCGATGCAGTGGCAGCCCGGACCTTTGTGGACCCGGAACTGGACCACGGGGCAAAACGGAAGGGAAAGGCCAGGACACATCGCAAATAGTCGCTGAGGTTCCTTCTGCCATCTTCTGCTTTGTATTCGAGGTCACCCCGTCCGTTCGATCATGGGAGATGGACATATTCCCCCCCTCCCTTTTTTTTTTTTTTCTTGGTTATTCTTCTGCATGGGCAGGTTGAGAGGTACCTTCTCCTGGGTTATCTCAATCTGTGGACACAGAGTACTTTAGGGGATATCAAGTGAGTAACCCACTGTGTTTATCTACCCTACAAATGACTGATGAGATTTCTTCTGGTTGCAGTCCTCTTGTCGCCCACAAAGGATACATGGTCATCCAAGCCGCTCCTTGGACAAGAAGCAATCCGGCTGCACTTGACCACCTGCTCCGTTCCATCCCAACCTTGGTTTACACCTATGTGTTGAAGGAGGTGTGCAATACAAGACATTCGGTGAGTGTTCAACCATTTTTTTGCCTTCTTCACGGCTAATTCAATGATTCACAGCTAGTTCTGTTGTGGTAACGGCCATCATTTCCCTCATCGCTGTCTTGGCATATAGCGATTGCCTACCGGCCACTCTTCCTGTGGACCCAGTCATCACATCTGACGGCGGTGTCGGAGGAAGTGTGCAATACCAGACATTTGGTGAGTGTTCAACGATTTTTTGCCTTCTTCACAGCTAATCAATGCTTCACAGCTAGTTCTGTCGTGGTAACGGCCATCATTGCCCTCATCGCTGTCTTGGCATATAGCGATTGCCTACCGGCCACCTCTTTTTTTTTTTTTTTTTTTTTTTTTTTTCTCGTTCACATTTTTTATTTATTTTCTCTCCAAGGTCATCTCGTGGGATCTCACCATCCTACGATCATGCGAAACGGACATATACCCCCTCCTCGTTTTTTTTTATTCTTTTATTTTATTTTATTCTTCTACATGGGCAGGTTGAGAGGTTGATGAAAGCTGGAAGGATGACTCTTTCAATCCCCAAACCCATGCCCTCCCCCTCGGTTATCTCAGACTGTGGACCATAATCCTTATGGGATATCCAGTAAGTGTACCCTATTGCCTCTATCTATGCTCCAAACACCAAACATTGATGGGGTTTCACAGTGCACAGCACCAGGCCCTGTTTGTGTGATTATGTTGTAGGTTCAGCAAGGTTCAACGATGCCCAAATTCGGAACGGGTTCCATAACTGATTTTTTTAGACGTATGCTATCACCGGGAAATGTTTTTGTAAGTTTCTTCCTCGTTTATAGCCATACTGATTATTAACGTACTGCACCCCTCCTTCGTCGCGACTCGTGTCCCCATGACCGAGTCGCGGCTGTAGCGGTGGGGTTTTTTTTTTAGGTTTTTTTTAGGTTTTATTAGAGGGTCTAATGCATTGAGGGTAAACCAAGGAAGATTATGAGTTTAGTACAGAAAATCTAGAACACTCGCTGGACCCATGGCTTAGGTACATGCAACATGTTTCGTTTTCTGATTTGAGACTGACCTTTTCCCTGATCTAGTGACACAAACTAGTACCAGTGCTGCGCTGATATCCTGGAGGACACACACCACACAGTCTGAGACCCCCGGGGGTGGAGGACGATGGGGAATGGGGTGAGAACGGGGAGTTCTGCTGCCTTTCTATTCCTTTCTTCCGTTTTTTTTCTTTTCTTCCCTTATTTTTTTTTTTTTTTTTTTTTTTT
>QLPG01001650.1:0-38963 GCA_003314385.1 Gomphus sp. MG54 | reverse complement strand
ACTAGCCTGGAAAACCCCTTCGGAAGTGCTAGCTAAGCGCCTGACACGCGGACTTAACACTTCTTGCCAATCAACCTCAACTCTGCTCACCCTTTCCTGGACTGGAAGTATGTCAAGATCCTGCCCAAGATCCCGCAGCACCCAGATCTCAAAAGCTTGCTCAAGCCCTTGTACTTTCATTCCCTTGTTCTTTCGACCAGACCCCTTTCCCCATTCATGTTCCCCTTGTTCTTGGTCACTAAGTACTACTAGGATTTGAAATACACCTTAGTATAAATACACATGTAACGTAGAAGTTTGGTAGTCTGATAATCAACTTAGAATATGACTAGCAACCTCTCTCTCCTCTGAGCTTTCATTGTCCCTCCAAACTCTCAACTATAGGTCTCTGAGACCTTGCTCTATCCAAACCTCTGCCCAAAGTTAGGGATCAATGAGATTGGAAGGTGCAGCATATAAGCTGAAGCCAAGCCCCACGTCCAAACCTCTGTGACATTATAACCTTGCCGAGATTTCAGCACTAAGAACCTTGCTCATCAGCATTCTTAACAGTACCCATCTGTTGCAAATAGGTGGCATGCATGGAGAGTGGGGCACAACACACGAGTACATTGAAGCCAAAGCCACTACTTCCAGCCTGCAGGACTTGGCTGACACCCCGCCATTTGGCACTCCCGAAGCTTAACACTTATCCATTAACATCTGACTTCACAACACCCTTATCATGTCCAGGTGTCATCCTGCCCTTTTCTCCTGCCACCCTTACTCCTTTCATATCACCCTCCTCAACAACAACAACTATTTCCAGTGGAGAGGAGAGATGAGGGCTGTGTTTCAGAGCAAGAGATTGTGCAGATTGTGATTGGAAGGAGGGTCAGGCCTGTTGATGCTGTCAAGGCAGCCATTTGGGATGAGGATGCATCTATGGAAGCTGGAGACATCTCCTTAGGTGTTCAGATTGAGCAGAGGGTTAATTTTGAGGGTATTGCTAAGGATCCGGTTAGGATGTGGTCAAAACTCGAGTTTGTACACCTCTAGGAGCCTTTTACCATCGCTTCTGCACCTATACAGCTCCCTGCTCCATCTAGTAGCTCTATTACACACAAAATGAAATTTTGTGCACTTTGCACCCACCAGGGAAATTCCCAGGACATCTGTTATCATTTTCTACCTGCAAACTCGAATTTTCAGCATTAAACTTGCTCTCAGCAGCAATCTGCATCATCCAACATCATTGTACACACTAATACTACTTTATCCACTCCATTTTTGACTCATGATGTTGAATTTGCTAGAAGTCCAAGTGCTGCATTATTTTCTGCCTTTGCACTCTCTTCCACACCGCTTCAGCTCAATGCTGAGTTTGATTGGATTGCAGACACTGGTGCTACATCTCATATGACTCATCATTAGGGAATGGCACGGGTCACCCATGGGTCAAATGTGGGTGACCTGCACCCGACCCATGGGAAACCCAAACCCATCAACCCATGGGTTTTTTCCCATGGGTTGATGGGTGTCGGGTGTGCACCGCACCCACATGCATGCGGCGCATATGGTGCATACAGCGTATACAACACGTACCACACGTGTGGCGCATACGACATGTATGGTGCATATGGCGCGTATGACGTGTATGGCGTGTGCGGTGCATACGGTGCATATGACACATATGATGCATACCACGTGTACCGTGCGTTTGTCGCATTCATGGTGTCATGTGCACGTACAGCGCTTTCATCGTGTTTGTGTCAGCCCGTGCATGTACGTGTAAGTTGCATTTGTGTTGGAGTTGACACCCCAGGTTGGGCCCAGGTCACGGGTGCTCGCGGCTTGACCCACACCCACACCCAAGGATACCCAACCCGGTGACCCGTGCAGGTTGGCCTGACCCATGCATTTCCCTACTCCTCATTGACACTGGATATGTAATTTTTGTCCACTTGTCATTCCCATTCAACTTGCAGACCACCAAGTTGTCTATTCTACTGGAGTTGGCACTGTCCAATTTGCACCAGTAGTAGATGGTGTTTGGAAGCGCACTTTAGAGTTTACTCGAGTGCCCCATGTTCCTGCATTGCACAACAATCTCCTCTCTGTCTTATACCTCACTTGCCAAAAGCAGTTTACTGTTACCATTGTCCATGATCGCATTACATTCTCTCAGAGTGGAAACCTTCTCTTCACTGCCTCTGTAAGCACTCACAACACTTCTCTCACTGACAGTTCTACCATTCCTGTGTCCGAGTCTGTGAACTTTTCCAGCACTTGTGTCATGGACCTGTCTCTTGGGCATCGTTGTCTTGTGCATATGAGCCTAGAGAGTGTCAAACACCTTGTCAAGGGTGATCTGGTGGATGGTTTGGTGCTCAAGTCACAACAAAACACTGATCCTGTTTGCAAACCATGTCTTGCTGGTGTCAAGCCCACAATACCAAGCTCTGGTTCACTCGGTAGTACCAACCAATTAACCCTTATCATTTAGTCCTACACACCAGTGACAAGTCATTCCTCACTAGTATGTGGTCTCGGCTCGGTACATTTGGCTCATCATTTGGTTCACTTTCCTCATCCCATCTATTCTATTCTTTATCATTCATTCATTCCTCATTGTCCTCTTTACCCACTTCCTTTTGGGACATTTACTATTGACCTATTGTTCTGTCATGGCCCTATTGTTTTATATTTGGCCACTTTCTATTGTTCTATTTTCACTCACTCTTTTGTTCTCGGTCATACTCCATTGTTCTATTCTCACCTACATTCCTTTGTTCTATTCTTGGTCATTGTGGACAATACTTCCACATGGTGTCCATACCTGATTGTTCTCCATTCCTTGTGCCACACTGTTCCACATCTCACTTCTTAACCTATATAAGTAGCAGATGTATGTAGATGGTTCTTGGTTCTGGAAATCAACTAGGTTTATGCCTTTCTATCCTCCCTTCCTCTGTCTAAAGTCCTTTACTCAGGTCCACACTCTCGGCACCCTCCTGGGTATCTCTTCTGCCCCAAATCAGTGGCATGCATGGAAAGTAGGGTACAATGCACCAGCATGTTGAAGCCAAGCCACTACGACCAGCCTGCAGGACTTGGCTGCTTCCTGCCAGCATCGTGAAGCCAGCACTATTACTATAATACTTGGCCCACACATCATCGGCAGTACCGGTGCCTGACAGCTGGCAAGCAACATCGGAATCCCTTTCCTTCTTCATCTACTCATGCATCTAAGCCACTCAACCTTATCCACACCAATCTCCATGGGCCTCTCCCTGTGTGCACCCATTCTGGATACAGGTATTGGGTTCTGTTCATTGATGACAAGACACACTTTGGCTCTTTCCACCCTCTCCACACCAAGGATCAGGTGTTTGTGGCATTTAAGCAGTACAAGGCTTGGGCAGAGACACAGCTTGGTCTGAAGATCAAGTGTTTGCATGGTGACAAGGGTGGGGAATACATGTCAAAGGAGTTTCAGGATTTTAAAGATCTACATGGAATTGAATGCCAACACACTGTTCATGCCAGTCCACAACAAAATGGAGTTGCAGAATGTACCAATTGTACAGCTGCTGAGGCTATCACCACCATGCTTGCTGAATCTAAACTACCTGTATCATTCTGGGGAGAAGCATTAGCTGCCTATGTCCACATCTGGAATTACAGTCCTGTTGGAACCAGCCGCTGCATTTTCATACATGTGTCACGCGAGCATCGTAGCTGCATCACACGGATGGTCACATGCGCATCGCTATTGACGTGTCAATACCAACGTGTCTCCGGGAAGGGATGTGCACAGTTGAATTTACTATATAATAAAGCATGTATTAGAATAATAAAATAACAAAATTAAATTTCCCCAAAAGTTTTTCCCTTATTTTCTTTGACCTATATCTATAATCAAATATCTGTAGTCACATCAACCAAGAAGTCCCACTCATTCTCTTCATGACATCACTCTATTCCAGGCATGGTATGGCAAGAAACCATCTGTTCAACACCTTCATGTCTGGGGCTGCACTGCCCATGTCCATGTTCAGAAGGACCAGCACAAGGGACTTGAGTCATACACTCAGAAATGTGTCTTCATTGGTTATCCTCCTGGTGTCAAAGGATGGAAGTTCTGGAATCCTGACACTTGCAAGACCCTCATCAGCAATGATGCTGAATTTGATGAGCATGTCTTCCCTTTATCATCCCCTTTACCATGTTTGTAGCCTGCTCCAACTCCTGCACAGTTTATTGATGTCTCAGAAGATATGCCAGAAGTGGTTACAACTCATAACCAGCCTCCTCCTCTTGCACCAATCCCTGCACCAGACCCACTGCCTCCTCCTGCACCTGACCCACTGCCTCTCCCTGAACCAGCCACTGATCCCCCTCCTTTGCGTTGCAGCACTCGTGTCCATCATCTTGCTAGAGAGTTCTGGAAGATTGATGATGACAAAATTCATCACAACATCTCTCCTGAGTCCAATGATGAAGATGAGGATAAGCCTGTTGAAGAGGCAGCTGGTCTCATTTCTGTGTCATGTCATCCAGAAGAGTTGCTATCTCCTACTGCTGCCATGGTATATGTCTTCAAAGTCAGTGGGATGGAGCCACAAACACTTGCAGAGGCATTGAATTGTCCTGATGGTCAGCTTTACCTTGATGCAGCTATGGAGGAGATTCAGGCATTGGTGACAAATGGCACTTGGGAACTGGTCAAGCTCCCTATTTGTCGTAATGCTGTTGGCTCTCGTTGGGTGTTCAAGGTCAAACGTCATCCTGATGGTTCCATTGAGCATTACAAGGCTTGTCTTGTGGCCAAGGGCTATAGTCAGCATCCTGGACTTGACTATACAGAGACCTTTACACCCACTGCCAAATTTGCTGCACTTTGTGCCATTCTGGCCATTGCTGCCATTGAGGACCTGGAACTTGAATCCTTTGACATCTCCAGCACTTTCCTGAATGGTGAAATTGACACAGAGGTCTATCTTCAGCAACCTGAGGCTTTCACCAGGGTGGATCAGATCATGTTTGGAGACTTCTCAAGGTGCTCTATGGACTCAAATAGTCCCCCAGGGTGTGGAACAAGAAGCTGGATACTATCTTACATGAGTTAGGCTTCACTTGCATCAAGTCTGACACCAGCATCTATATTGGCTCAGAGACAATGTCAAAATCCTAGTCCCTGTCTTTGTTGATGATCTCACCCTTGCTTCCAAATCTCTATCTACCATCTCACACATGAAGACTGAACTTGGAAAACAGTTCAAGCTATGTTATCTTGGCCCTACTTCTAGCCTACTTGGCGTTGAAATCACTTGGGACTGCTGAAAGCGATGTCTCTGCCTTTCACAGTGTCAGTACATCTCTGACATGCTTGATTGTTACAACCTTGCAGAGAGTACACCTGTCACCACACCTATAGACCCAGGTCTCAAATTGTCATCCTCTATGTCCCCTACAACTCCTGAGGAGATTGCTAAGATGAAGAACATTCCCTATGCATCAGCTGTTAGCTCCATGATGTATCTGTCAGTTGCAACTTGCCCAGACATTTCCTACACTGTTGGAGTCTTGTGCTAGTTCAATCAGAACCCTAGCATGGCACACTGGAAAGCAGTCAAACACCTCTTTCGATATCTGAAGGGGACAATGGATTATCAGCTTGTCTATGCACCCTCACCATCAGGTGAACTTTTTGAAAGCTACACCGATGCTGACCATGCTGGGAACCCAGACAATGGCAAGTCTACCAGTGGGTACCTCCTCAAAATGGGCACAGGTGCAATCAGCTGGTCCAGCAAACTTCAAACCATAGTAGCCCTCTGCACCACTGAGGCAGAATTTGTTGCTGCTGTTCATTCTGGAAAGGAGGTGGTCTGGTTTAGGCAGTTCCTTGGTGAGCTTGGGTATACATTTGATTCACCCTCTATCCTTCGAGTTGACAACCAATCTACAATCTCTGTTCCCAAAAACCCTGAACACCATGGTCAGATAAAACACCTTGATTTGCAGTTCTTCTGGCATCATGATGAAGTTGCAGGTGGCACGCTCAGTCCTCTCTTCATTCTCACCACCGACATGGCTGCTGATCTACTCCAAAGCCATTGGAGCGAGTTAAAGTGGAGAGGTGTAGGAAACTGATGGGGATTGAAAAGTGTATGTGAGTACCACTGAGGCAGAATTTGTTGCTGATGTTCATGCTGAAAAGGAAGTGGTCTGGTTTAGGCAGTTCCTAGATGAACTTGGGTATACATTTGATTCACCATCTACCCTTCGCATTGACAACCAATCTGCAATCTCTGTTGCCAAAAACCCTGAACACCATGGTCAGATGAAACACCTTGATTTGCGGGTCTTCTGGCTTTGTGATGAAGTGGTAGCTGGCACACTCAGTCCTCTCTTCATTCCCACCACCGACATGGCTGCTGATCTACTCACCAAGCCATTGGAGCAAGTTAAAGTGGAGAGATGTAGGAAACTGATGGAGATTGAAAAGTGTATGTGAGTTTTGCAGTGGTAACTCATCAGGGGGGGGAGGGGTGTTGGGGAATGATTTTATTCCCCTGCATGTGTGTTTTATTCTTGCACTTGTGTTTCTCTTTTGTACTTTTCTATTTTGCATTTGTGTTCTCTGGCACTTAAATTAAGCACCCATAATGATGCACCATTGCACACCTTTGGGTCTTGTCTTTAGCATCCATATTGACAAGCCCCAAAGGCACTTGTTGCTGTGTGTATCAGTTATCAGTCTTATTAGACCTTCCCTGCCATCACATATTTCAGTTTTGAGGGTTTGCTTGGGCATGTACAAATGGCTTACAGAGAAGTTTTGGATGACAGCACACAGTAAAATGTGTGTGGATAAGCAACTACATGGGGATGTGGTGACGGTAACGGTCATTGTCCGAGATAAGTATGGACGATGGCAAACAAGCCGCGATAACGTTACCTGTAGGGCAGGGAGCAAGAAAGCAAGTAGACCTATGTATGGAGACAATCAAAGCTAAGATAGTAGACAGGACTACCATGAAGACCACTGCTGACTAGAACTTGTTGGTTCAACACACCGCAGCTTGGGTCCATTGGGCTTGTTTCTTTCCCCAAGATCCGTAAATATGAGCCCTGAAATCGAGCCAAATCTACATAACGAGAAAGACTTGTGTTAATGGTAAATTTAGAGGGTGATGGTATCATGGTGCACAGTTACCTTGATGATCAATGAAAACATGGCCGTGTCCGCCATCACCTGAGCCCTGGTGGTAAGCGCAGCTTGAATCAGGCACTTCTTTTCGACGATAGATGGAAGGAAATTGTCCAATGTGATTAAAGTTTGTACATAAGATGGACCCCTGTTATATAATCTGACATACTTGTAAGTAGCTAATTCTCAGGAATATAATAATAAATAGCCAACCCAATTGAGAAAATGATAGCAGAAAACACCTATGTAATGCAGAAATTGATGAAAATCAGATCAGGCCTGGGTTTTCGTAGGAATATAGAGACCATGAGCAGGATCGGGATTCCAATGTGACCACCAACTATCTGCAATGTGAAGTATATGAATTGGTCTTGCCTGAGATCTGTGGATCTGAAAAATTAATAGAGGCATGGATTAATACTATGTTTGCATACGGCTATCAACAGAATTCAAGTTATTCAAAGTGGCCGTTTCGTTCGGTGTAATTTGGAGTTGCAGATTCATTATTGGGGTTCTGTGATATTGACATTCCTCTCTGTAGACTATGTAGCAAGGTGTCAGATATTTTGCATGAAGGCTTCATTATTAGATGCATGCAATTCCACACCATTAAAAGAATGTTGTTTCTCTCCCAAAGATTGGTTAAGGAAATATGGGTCGCAGAGGGTACCCTCAGCCGTGCTCAGCATTTCATCATCGGAACAGTGACATGGTAACCCCAGAAAAGCAGACATGAAACTATAGAGTTTGAATTGATTCGGTACACCTGGAGCCGAGCACTCCAGGATTTGTCAGTGGTAGAAGTAGGTCGATAGTGAGGACTGGTTACATTTATTGCCTTTGTGCCATCGGGAAGAGGGATAGACAGCTCAAATTAACATGGGAATGAGTATTCCAAAGATAATGTGCACATATGCACTTACAAACTTGACAGACGGCTGTAGAAACAAAGAGAAATAATGCAGCGATCCATATCATGGTAGCCAGCGGCTGAAAGACGAGAAGAGGCGCCTGATAAGCGACTATCTCTATACATCATAATTATATGGATAGATCGCGAAAGTATCTCAGTCGCGGTGAGAAGTGTACCCTATTTCCACCGTTGGACTTCATGTTCCATTGTGAGATTCCTATGCGATAATATCATCGAAGCTATGACAACCCGTAAGCATCCATTTTCCTCGATAAAACCATGACAATATAGATGGCGAAACAACGTTTTCCATGGTAAATATGAAAACTATAAACTAGCGTCTCTCTCGACTATCTCTCGACCGCCAGGTCTCCTGAGTCAAGGATCACTTCTGTCAACTTCCAATTCAGCTGCCAGCTGGATGTGAAGGAAGACCAGTCTTCAATTTTAATTTCTACTCTCCAACCACTGAAGATTTATACTCCTACCATTTCTCTACTTAAACAACTGTATTAATCCAAGGAATCCATGTTCAGAGTTTGTGGGAACTATCCCTATTAAAAAATTCATGAGGACATGTTGACCTGAGTAGAGGTTTGGAGGGGGGATTATGTTGGGAAACAGGGAATTCTCCCTTAGGTTTCAACAAGACTTCTGAACCAGATCAGAATACAAGATCCAAACCTCTCCTCTTCAGGCAATCACCCATCAAATCAGTCTTGAAATGACTACCAAAAAAAAAAAAATTTTGGCTGGCCGTTTATGAGTGAATTGCTTAGCTTGCTCCAGAACATCAATGCATCAATAAACTCCTGTGAGAGGAGTTCTAGGGGCAGTCAAATGGGATAAAGATCTTGTGCCTACCTTGCTAGCAGAAAATATGATAAATGTGACGAGCGGGCCTCTGACAGAGTGGATCGGAGCAGACACACAGACCATGAATTGGCAAAGAAATGACTCACTTGCAGCTTGGAGCAAGTCAACCCCACACTGGGATAAGGGTATCGCAATCAGCACTAAGTAGACAGGCGCTCGCGTTCTTTATAGTGGTTGAATATGCTCTGTGGAAAATATGCATGCCATCCAGCACATGTTAACATGAGCATTATCAAATGAGATTCCGAGGAGCAGAGTGACTCAGAAGAGGTTTCAAAACTCACATAGCGACGACAAGACGATATAAGCAAAATATTATGACCCGAAGGACGAGAGACAGTGAGATTCGTCGGGCCTTGTCTTTACAGTTGCGAAGAAGGACCCAGTGACGACACAGAATGTGGATGATGCACGCTTTTCAATCAATTAACCAAAAGATAAACAGATAACTGAGGAACGCCACCATCAAGAATAAGAGTAAGAATCAAGATGACAAGCATAATTCCGTATGCAGAAAAAACCGTAACTCTAGGGGAACATATCTAAGTTTTGATGGTTTTCTTGGGCACGAATGACTTAGGGCGAAACGCTGGTCATTGATAACAGAATGCAGTAAAATGTCTGGGGAATACCAATCATGCCGGGCTGTGGAGACAGTAGCGGTCATTGTCTGATATAAATATGGAAAATGGCATATAATCCCCAATAACGTTACCTGTAGGGCAGAGAGCGAGAAAGCAAGTAGACCTATGTATGGAAAAAATAAAAGCTATGATAATCCAAAGGAATACCATGAAGGCCACTGCTGACTAGAACTTGTTGGTTGAACACACCGCAGCTCGCATGGAATTGGTCTTGTCTCTTTCCCCAAGGCCCGTGAATCCGAGCCCTAAAATCGAGCCAAACCTAGGTAGTGAGAAATACTTGTGTTAATGCTAACTTTAGAAGGTGGTGGTATCATGGTGCACAGTTACCTTGATGATCAATGCAAACATGGCGGTGTCCGTCATCACCTGAGCCCCGGTGGTAAGGGCAGCTTGAATCAGACACTCCGTTTCGTCCATATATGGAAGGGGTTGTGCAGGTGTCAGTAGACTGAGTGAGGTAGATGGACCCCGGCGATATAATCTGTCATACATGTGCAAGTAGCTAATCTGCGGGAATATGGAAGCATGTAGGCAACCCAATTGAGAAAACGATTGTGGAAAACACCCATGTAATGCAGAAATTGAGGAAAATTATATCAGGCCTCGGTGTTCGTAGGATTATAGAGACCACCAGGAGGATCGGCAATCCAATGTGACCCCCAACCATCTGCAACGTGAAGTATACCAATTGGTCTTGCCTGAGACCTGAGGATTTGCAAAATTAATAGAGGCATGGATTGATACTATTTTCGCGTACGGGTATCTGCAGAATTTAAGGTATTCAAAGTAGCAGTATCCTTCGGTGTAAGTTGGAGTTGCACATTTATCACTGGGGCTCCCCGGAATTTACATACGTCTCTGTAGGATTTTTGGGGACGTGTCAGATATTTTGCATGAAGGTTTTATTAGATGCACGCAATTCCACACCATTAAATGTATGTTGCGTGTCTCCCAAATTTTGAAGGTTGTCGCAGAGGACAAACTCGGCCAAGCTCAGCATTTGAAGGTCGGAACATTGACATGGTGGACCCTGAGAAAGAAACAGGCACGCAAAGGCTTCACTTGGGGAATTGAAATGCATAGACGAGCACTCCAGAATTTGTCAGTGGTAGAAGTAGCTAGTTACTGAGGACTGGTTACATTGATTGCCTTTGTGCCGTCGGGAAGAGGGATAGACAGTTCAACTTAACATGGGAATGAGTATTCCGAAGATAATGTCCGCGTATGGACTTACAAACTTGACAGACCGCCGTAGAGACACAAAGAAGTAATGCAGCGATCCATATCATGCTACACAGTGGCTGAGGGACGAGAAGAGGCCTAATGACCGACTTGGTCTTTACATCATAATTATATGGATAGATCGCGAAAGTACCCAGTGGCGGTGACAAGTGTACGTTATGTCCACGATTGTACTTGGGGTAGTGCTTTGCCTTGTTATGTAACATCTTTGAATGACCATCATGATGCATGATTGACTTACAAAATCTGGTGAATTGCGGTAACCCAGTTTCAATGTGCAGATTGCCGGTGTTCCTTTGTAGCAAAATAGAAAAATGATCCACTTTATATGGATAGATCGCGAAAGTACCTCATTCGAGGTGAGAAGTGTACGTTATGTTGAGCTAGATTTGTAAGATCAAGTACTATAGCTACAATCCGTGGTATTCCAACGCTCACAGGATGACCACGCCAAGTGATGTCTGGCTTTGGTCCATTTGGCCCAACTGAATATCAATACTATTTGTTTAAGGAAAAGTGTTGCTCATACTTTTACAGGTGCTTGGAACAGGTCATCCCCTGATAGGCATGTTGTCTCAACCCCTCATATATATGCACCTTTTGATGTGATGATATGAACCCTGTCCACTGTAATTTTTAGGGTACAATTTGTAAAGTGATTACAAGTTATCTTTCAAATAACCTCAATATTCTGAAAAAATTCAAGTCCTGAAAGTCTACTAGCAGGAAAACATTACCTCAAATCTCCCCTTGAAACTCTTATTTACACTGACTGTACCGTATGTCAGTGCCTGTACATTATCTGACTTGTGTTTTTGTTAAAAACATCAAGTATCCTATATGATATTTTATCTTTCCAATAATAACCTAGGGTCTCTTGCAGTTAGGTATTTGTTTCATGACTGCTGATATATGAAACAACTTCTAACCTTCAGTCATATCTGCACTTGTAACAACATAAATTACATGATCCTAATTAAGGCATCTTCATGGTGAGTCACCATCACTGGTGGAGGCACAACACTGCAGTACTTTCATCAAATCTCCTTCCATTGCTAGCAGTGCCAGTTTGTTAGATGGAGCAAGGGACAAGCTTCCATTTGTAATTTCCTGTAGATCTCACATGGTTGTCAAATGGACATGTCTAAACAACTGTCATACACAACTATTCTACTGATACTGCATGGACTTCTTGTTATGGGACAGTATGAAACTTGTAGAAATATGAGGAATGTCAGACTACAATTGAGTGTGCCTCAGTGTTTGGTTTGGGAATTACTGTCTCCAATATACTCAGTGACCACTCAAATGGCACAATCTTTTCAACCTTGCGGTTGAGCTATTGATTATCTTACAGCATGTCAATTGCATGAAAATGACACGTCAGTCTGGCAGGTATGTTGGGTTGTGTGCCTACAGGTTAAACATTGAGGTGACATTCATGAGATCAAAGGTGTTTTCAGATGACCACCAAACTCCAGATGAGGAAATATATCCATTCCCTTGATTCTATGCATTTAAACTATTTGACTTAGGTCTGTTCCCGGGTCTGCGTAGTTCAATGGACGTCCTCTGTTCCATCCAGGTCTTTTGTCACTGCCAACAGACAGTATGATCATAACGGTTTGTGAATAAGGTTTTCATAATGGTCCACTACATGCTTAATTTGAACAATTGTCCATGCAAGAACCCTATGATATCAAGTGCTCAATTCTCCCTTCCTCAATCTTTCGAGCGTTTCACTAAATATTAATTGACAATGGCGGCGCTTCGTCTTGTGTCTTTCAGGCATGTTGTGAGTATCAAGTAGGCAGTGTTTAAATATCTCAGAGTGCTTGATTTAACGCATGTGGAGTACGAAAAAGAACCGTGCTAGAGACAGGAACAAGGTTGAACTAGAACACAAGGAGACAACAAGGTAGAGTGAGGCACCCGGATAGAAACAATGTTACTCAACCTTGACAATATAGATGGCGAAAAGATGTTTTCCATGGAAGCTCGAAAAACTAGAAACCAGCCTCTCTCTCAACGATCTCTTCATGTAGTGTGTTATCCAACACGGAATTAGACCTGTCGATGTTTTCGGGAAGCTTGGGATCGGGACTAGATGTTTCCTGAATGCCCTGAAACGGTTTGCGCCAGAAAATTAAGGCATCAATAAATTCCTGTGAAAGGAGTTCTAAGGGAAGTCAACGGGGGTAAAAATCTGGTGCCTACTTTGCTCGAAGAAAATATGATAAATGCAACGAGTGAGCCTGTCACAAATTGGCTCAATACACAAAAAAAGGCCATAAATTTCAAATATTTGGAATGACGCACTTGCAGCTTGCAGGAAGTCAACCCAGATGTGGGCACTGCACCTACCACTGGTCCAACAGGCGCCCATGCTCTCTATAGTTGTTGTATATGCACTGTGGAAAATGTGCATGCAATAAGGCGCATGTTAGCATGAGAAAATTAGAATTCCAATGCGCAGCAGTGACTCAGAAAAGGTTTCAACACGCACACAGCGACGACTAGCCGATATAAGCAAAATATTATGACCCGAAGGACAACAGACAGTGAGATTCGTCGGGCCTTGTCTGTACAGTTGCGAAGAAGGACCCAGTGACGACACAGAATGTGGATGATGCAAGCTTTTGAATCAATTAACCAAAGGCTAAACAAATAATTGGGGAAACCCACCATCGAGAATAAGAGTAAGAATCAAGATGACAAGCATAATTCCGTAGGTAGAGATATTGAAACTTCTAGAGTAACATATCTCAGTTTTGATGCTTTTCTTCGGCATGTATATATAACTTACGGCGAAAAGGTGGAATGTTTCCCCAGGACGCAGTAGAATGTGTCTGGATAACCAACGGTGTCGGGCTGTGGAGACGGTAACAGTCATTGTCCGATATAAGTATGGAAAATGTCATACAAGCCACGATCACGGTACCTGTAGGGCAGGGAGCGAGAAAGCAAGTAGGCCTATGTGTGGAGAAAATAACAGCTACGATCGACCACAGGAATGCCATGAAGACCACTGCTGAGCAGAACTTGTTGGTTGAACACACCGCAGCTTGGGTCCATTGCGCTTGTTTCTTTCCCCATGGTCCGTAAATACGAGCCCTAAAATCGAGCCAAACCTACATAGTGACGGAAACTTGTGTTGATGATAGGTTTTGAGGGTGATGGTCCCATGATGCACAGTTACCTTGATGATCAATGCAAACATGGCCATGTCCGTCATGACCTGAGCCCCGGTGATAAGCGTAGCTTGAATCAGGCACTCCTTTTCGCTCATGGATGGAAGGAAAATTGGAGGTAAATGTATAGTGAAGTTTGAGGTAGATGGACCCCTGCGATATAATCTGACATACTCTTGTAAGTAGCCAATTCTCGGGAATATAATAATATGTAGCCAACCCAAGTGAGAAAACGATAGCAGAAAACACCCATGTAATGCAGAAATTGAAGAAAATTAGATCAGGCCTGGGTTTTCGTAGGATTATAGAGACCATGAGGAGGATCGGGATTCCAATGTGTCCACCAACTATCTGCAACATGAAGTATACGAACTGGTCCTTCCTGAGACCTGAGGATCTGAAAAATTAATAGATGCATGGATGAACACTATGTTCGCGTACGGTTATCGGAAGAATTGAAGGTAGTCAAAGTAGCACTGTCGTTCGGTGTAAGTTGCAATTGCACATCTGTCACTGGAGCTCCCTGGAATTGACATAGGTCTCTGTAGGCTGTTTGACGACGAGTCAGATATTTTCCATGAAGGCTTTTTTTAGATGCACGCAATTCCACACCATTAAATGCATATTGTGCCTCTCCCAAATTTTCAAGGAAATGGATGTCGCAGAGGACAAACTCGGCGAAACCCAGCATTTGAAGGTCGGAACATTGACATGGTGAACTCCTCGACTCAACAAAGCATTCAATGGCCCCCCTTGGGTCATGGAAATGCATAGAAGAGCACTTCATAATTTGTCAGTGGTAGAAGTAAGTCGATTTTGAGGACTGGTTACATTTATCGCCTTTGTGCCGTCGGGAAGAGGGACAGACAGCTCAACTTAACATGGGAATGAGTATTCAGAAAATAATGTGCGGTTATGCACTTACAAACTTTGCAGACCGCCGAAGAAACAAAGAGAAAAAATGCAGCGATCCATATCATGGTAGGCAGCGGCTGAGAGACGAACAGAAGGCTAATGACCGATTTGCTTTATTCATCATAATTATATGGATAGATCGCGAAATTTCTCAGTCGCGGTGAGAAGTGTACATTATGTCTACGGTTGGACTTCGTTTTGTGTTGTGAGATTCCTATGCTGTGATATCATCGAAGCTGTTACAACCCGAAAGAATCCCTTTTCCGAGGTCCAAACCACCTTGATGCACAATTGCCTGAATCGTCTATACTACTTCCATATGCATATTGTTCCATCTTAAATTATCCTGATGGTGCAATACCTGTGAAGATAGACACACTTCTTGGCTCCGCACATGCGGCAGACACGAAAGACTCGACTCAACTGAGATCCGACGGTAATTCGAGTCGCACGCAGAAGTCACACAGGGGAAACGGCACAACATAAACTCGAGTCATGGGTTTGGCGGAAACTGACAGGTGACTGGGTAAGCTATTTATATACAGATGAATACCCCATCGATAGGAGTAACGCATGTCGCCTGAGTGACACATCTGTGTTGTATGCATGCAAACTGCTTTGCGCGTCGATTCAAAGACTACAGTGAAGAAATGGAAATCTTGTGGAATATGGACGCATGGGCTGAAAAACTCACTGTTATTCGTGCTTGATAATCACATTCTGGGAGAATGTACAGGAACTAGGAGAAACCGTCCATAGTGAAGAATATCAAGGGTTCTGCATCACCACTTGATCACTTGCTTACATATAAATCCATCACTACCCCCATCATTGTGCTGACACCACTACCTGCAGTGGCAGACCATATATCGGACCAATTATTCCAGAAACAGATGTGCTGAGATTTTCATTCCTAAACTTACCACCACAATATTATTAAGGATGACACTGAGAATACAACCTGATCCAAAGACAGACAATGATCATATTCCTTGACAAAGCCTGCGATGGAACAAGACCACAAGTAGAAGGAGAGGAGGAGGATGATGATTAAAGTGATGGAAGGAACGGTTTGTTGAGAATGCCTATGTAAATTCATTACTATTGAAACCTATCATTACCACCTGTTTTCTTTTCTTATATTTTGTCGGATATCTTTTTCTTTAAAATCTCAAATTCTAGTTACATCCCAATACCAGATCAATAACAAATATCTTAATGAAATCAGTATTGGTGGAAAATTCTGAGACTTATATTGCTGAAGAAGGAGAAGAGTTACTTGCTATCTCGGAATCAGGCTCCCCAATGCTCATTGCACACCGCATCGGCCCAAATCCCATCCCGACTCTTATCATCTTCACGTTTTGGTGTAATCGCCATCATCTCACCAAGAGATCATGGCACTTCCTATCACCACTGGCGCATTTGCACATCCAACCTACTTCGCAGCCTGATTTCCGGCCCTGCCCTCCAATTTAATTACACCATCTACTTTCAATTTGGCGCCTTGCTGCTTTTCCTGATTTGGAACGGGGCACCGCGCCGCCATCCGGCGCCTCAAGCGCTCGCTGTCTTTCGTTTACATACAACCCCAGCAGTTGGTCACCACGTGCACGGCATCACCATCGCATGCTATTATTACCATGCGTCGTGAATGAAGCGATACATTGTCATTGTAGCCGTGTATGCACACCCACGGGATGGCCAGGCTCACGCTTTCCCAGTCTTGCATCTTCGGATCCCTGCTTGCTGTCTCCTTCAAACCTTCATTCCTACTGCGTTCCAACCTCGCTCCGAAAATCTCGTATTGGGGAAGCAGGATTTTGAAACCTCGCCCCGGTCTTATGAATTCTATACCTTTCCGTGATGTTATCGTCCTGCCTTGTCAGCGGTGTTGTGCTTGCTATCGCACCACCGCTTCTTTGTCTTTGCCACATGCTCTGCGTACAGGAACTTGTGGATGCTGTGTTGATTGTGATTTTTCACGTGTGGTTCACGATGCCCTTATTCATTTTCTATTCATAATTTATGTCTCCTTGTCTCACCTCTGTCTGATACACATCCTCATTTTCTCGCCTTCTCCCATACCCTTCCTGGACCACACACTTCCTCTTCACTCCATGTCGACTCCGAGACGCGCATACATATCCTGGAAACAATGGCAAGACTTCCGAGGGCGGATCAGGAGCAGTGTGCAGCGTTTATTGTGAGTGTTTACTGTTGCAGTTTTCTTTCCCTCACTATTGGCTCGTCTCACATCCCCCCTTTACGCTAACTCTCTTCCTTCCCCAACGTGACGAACGTCTCCTAGTCTTGTGATCTGATGCCCTCGATTCCATCATTCCCACTGCCATGACTTCCAACGCAAGCTCAATGCCCTTGTCATGCGCTAGCTGAGCTCCCCCTCCCGCCCCTCCTCCTCCCGGATGAGCTCCTTCTCTCCTGGCACATTCTCTCCCCTGTCACCCAACAGCGCTCCCTCCCCACTCTCGCAGCCTGCCGCCGGGACTGTGGAGGACGCAGACTGAGAAATGCCCTTCACCACAGGCGCTGTCCCAGGACACGCAGTCGTTCGCTCCGCGAGTGGCACGACTCGCATCGTGAAACCGCGTCCGCCCGAGAAAAAAGGACGCACGTGCTGGGGCTTTGGATATGTCTCCAAAGCGCCCCCTTCTGCGGTATCGAACTCCAGTTCCAATGCAAGTATCGGTGGTGAGAAGGAGGACCCCGACGCCGAAGATGGTCCGGCGAGGGGTGGGAAGAGAAAGGTACAGCTGTTGGCCGCCTTTTATGGAGGGTTGGCTTGCGCATTGGCCTTTTGTGAGTGTCACGCGTTTGGAGTTTAGAATGTTATTGCTATGTTATTCCGCTTGTTTGTGCAGTATTTATGGGCACCGGTCTCCATGCGTACATGTTTGGTTCACTCTGATAATGATAAAGCTAAAGCACTTGGTACTTGCGGCCTCCTCATTGACGAATGGCGTCTCGACGACTCCTTGTCGGGCTTCGGGCTTTGTGCCACGATGCCGTTTGTCTTCTGCATCAGTTTGTTCTTCTCTCTGCACATTGTGGGGAATATCTCTTATATGTAAGTTTCGTCGCTGCACCTTTCTTTTGTAATTGCTAGGCTTTATGCCGACCTCCGTGTATTTCACTTTATCTGCACCCCACCTATTCGACTGTTCTACCGTGTTGCACATCATTTTGCTTATAACCCGACTCAGAATTGTCCCTGTCGCTCAATACCACGAAAACTCCAAGTACTACTTTGCCATCAAACCTCGCCCGAATCGTGCCGTCGACGAGAACCTCCCGCACATCACGATCCAGATGCCGGTATACAAGGAGAGTTTGGAAATGACTATGTGAGTACCGCGGGTTCTTGCAATTTTTCTACCCTACTTTGTGATTTCACGCTTTCTTGCATAGCGCGCCCTCCGTGGAGTCCTTGAAAAAGGCGATGCAGACTTATGCACGTCAATGTGGGACGTCTACTATATTTATTAACGATGATGGAATGGAGGTAGGTTTTTTATGCGGATCCGGTTTGGTAAACGGCGTATCTCACACGCCGCATCTAGCTCATCTCTGTTGAGGAACTCCTCGCACGGAAGGCCTTCTACTCCCAACAAGGCATCGGATGGGTCGCCCGTTTCAAGCATGACCCCCTCCCCACGAAGCCACACAAGTTCCAATCTATGTCGATCGGGCGGCAGCATTCTGGCTTCATCCGCGCAGGCCGCTTTAAGAAAGCAAGCAACATGAACTACGGACTCCCGGTGAGCTTGAAAGTTGAAAAATTTGTCCTGCAGGTCCTTGAGGAGCGGGAGCGGGAAAGAGAACGGGCTGCGAGGGAGGTTGGTAGCCCACTTCCTGTCGGTGGTGGTGGTGGTCTTGGTGTGAATGTGAATGCGAGCTCGAACTCTGCGAGGTCTGGCGCGACCTTCTTGACGATGAGTAAGACGAGCACGATGGCAGATCTTGATATTGATATCGAGGAACGAGCTCTGCAGTTTGCGCTGGAAGCGACGTATGAGGAATTTGGGAGGCGGTGGATGCCGTGGGCTTCCAACGGATGTGCGATACGTGTCGGCGAGATTATATTGATTGTGGACTCCGATTCGGTTGTGCGAGATGATTGTTTTAGGGATGCCGCCAGGGAATTGGCAGAGAGTCCTGAGGTTGCAATTATTCAGCACGAGTCCGGTGAGTTGGGCTTGGGGAAGGTGTAGTTGGTATATGGCTGACTGGTGCTGGATTTTTGGCGAGCGTAGATGCGATGCAGGTCGCTCATCATTGGTTCGAGAACGGAATTTCACATTTCACAAGAAGGATTAACAAGTGTATTTCAATGGGTATGTCTACTCGCTGTTCCTTGTTTCCCCACTGATGCGCTTCCAGTCTGCGCCAACGGAGAAATCGCCCCTTTCGTCGGACATAACGCGTGAGATACCTCCCTGCCGCTCCCCCTCCCTTCCTTAACTTACCCTGCTCTCCTCCCAGCTTCCGTCGCTGGGAAGCCATCCAAGACGCCTCCTTCATTGACCCTGCTGACGGCAAGCGCAGGATCTGGTCCGAGTCTAACGTGTCAGAGGACTTTGACATGACGCTGCGCCTGCAGCTTGCTGGCTATACAATACGCTGGGCTTCGTACTCCAACGGCGGATTCAAGGAGGGCGTGTAGCTCACGTGTAACGACGAGCTGAATCGGTGGGAGAAGTATGCGTATGAGTGCAATGAGTGAGTCTTCCTACCTGATATTTGTGAGCCCATGGACTGATGCACTGGTGTGTGCAGGCTCCTATTTAACCCCCTCATTCATTGGTGGCACAAAGGTCCTATCAATGCGCAGCTGCAGCAGTTCGTGTGGTCAGATGCGCCCCTCGTACGTCTTATTCGTTATACTTGCTGGTGGTCTACCTGACATATCTCTTCCCGGATCCAGCACTCCAAAATCAGTATGTTAGCCTACATGTTCTCGTACTGCAAGTTCTTCCCCTGCGCTACATAGATATTTTGTTCACATCTTATGGGCAGATGGTATTGCTTCTGGGACCACGCTCTCTCCTCTCAATTACCTCCTGCTCGGGTTCACCATCTCCATTAACGGGTCCTACCTTAAAAGTTTTGAAGTCTGGCTTGCGCGCATGCTCGTCTTTCCTGGCTCTGGGAATCTCGGCTTTACCATGCTAGAATACCGTCTTGGGCAAAAGAACCTGGTGCGTTGACTCGCGTTTTATCTTTTATTTGCTGCGCAGCTGATAGTGTTGGTATAGATCGATTCTTTCATAGAGAACATGAAATGGGTTCCGTTCTTGTGTGTATTTGCCTTTTTTATTCTCTGTCAACACTTATCGACCATCACTTCAGCTTATTCTTTTTCGGAGCTCTCGGGGTCCATCTCTCCTAAGCCCTTCTCGCACATCTCTTTTCCTACAACATGACTTGGCAAGCGACAAAAAAAGAAGTGGAGCGCTCCAACTTTTTCATCGAGGGACCTCGCATCTTGCGCCGCTTCTAACTCTCCTTTTGCTCTTGTTCATGGCAGTGATTGGCATGATCATTCTCGCTACGCCGCTCGTCCCAGCCGGGTGGCAGATCCCTGGGTCCATGATCATCTGAGACACTTGTTTTTGGATTTGAGGATTTTTTTTATCTCGATTTTTTTTATTCCCCAATGCTTTTTGGTAGCGTCGAGAGAGTCCGGAGGAATAGTTGTTGTTTTAGAGTTGATCCCCGCCCCCCTTTTGCGTGTATAACGACGTTGTTCATGTAATGGGTTTTTATTTATTGTTGCTACACGAGTGTATACAAATAACTTGATGGTTGGTATGGTCGTGGCATTCTCACTTTTGTGTCAATCACAGCTAGGACCCGAATATACCACTGGTTTTGAACCACCCAAAAAGTGAATGAGGGTTTATTGAGTCAAGGATAATGTGCAGGAATTTCAGACGAGTGTCTTGCGTCGGTCGTGAAGTTTAATCAATGGTGGGGATACCACACTGGAAACGTCAAAAATTCACCACCCTGCTGCTCTTGGGACATCTACTCCGTTTCAGGATGCTAAATTAATGAAACAGCTGCACGTGATCTCAGTGAGGGGGGATATATGAGCATGTGTTACCTCAAATCTCTCCTTACAACTCTTATTTAAACATTTAAACAGACTGCACCATATGTCAGTGCCTGTAAAATCTGTGACTTGTGTTGTTGTTGAAAAAAAACAAAGTATCCTAGATGATAATCTATCTCTCCCATAATGAATTAGGGTCTCTTACAGGTAGGTATCTGTTGAATTACTGCTGATATCTGAAACAATCTCTAACCTTTGAAACAATCTCTAAACTTTAGTCATATCTGCACTTATAACAACATAAATTACATGATCCTAATGAAGTCATCTTCATTGTCATACTGGTGGAAGTGCAACACTGCAGCACTTATATCAACTCTCCTTCCATTGCTAGCACTGAGAGTATGTTAGATGCAGAAAGAGGCAAGATTCTATGTGCAGTTCCTGTAAATTTCAGATGGATGTCAAATGGACATGTCTGAACAACTGTCATTCACAACAATTCTACTGATACTGCATGGACTTCTTGTTCTGTAACAATATGAAACTTGTAGAACCATGAGGAATGTGTCACTACAATTGAGTGTGCCTAAATGTTTGGTTTGGGAATTACTGTTTCCGTTACACTCATTGACCGCTCAAATATAATAATCTTTTCTACACTCCCCTGCGGTTGAGTTGTTGACTATAACACCGTGTCAATTGCATGAACATGACACGTCGATGTGGCTGTAATGTTGGGTTTTGTGCCTACAGCTTAAACAATGAGGTGACATTCATGAGATGAAAGGTGTCTTCAACTGACCACCAAACACTTGACGAGGAAATACATCCAGTCACTTGATTCTATGCATTCAAAATATTTGAGTTGGGTCTGTTTCTGTTTAGTTCAATGGATGTCGTCTCTCCATCCACCTCCTTTGTCATTGCCAACAGTCAGTAACATCATCACGGTTTTTGGATAATGTTGTCATAATAGTCCACTATTAAGGAAGTTAGTAGCTTAATTTGAACAAATTTCCGTGAAAGAACTCTATTATATCAAGTACTCAATTCTCCCTTCCTCAACCTTTCGAGAGTTTCACTAAATGTTAATTCACAATAGCGGCGCTTCGTCTAGTGTCTTTAAGGCATATTGTGAATATCAAGTAGGCAATGTTTAAATATCTCAGAGTGCATAATTAACGCATGTGGAGTACGAAAAAGAAAGGTGCTAGAGACAGGGAAAAGGTTGACCTGGCAAACAAACAGACAACAGGGTTGACTGAGGCACCCCGATAGAAACAATTTTCCTCGACCTTGAGAATATAGATAGCGAAACAATTTTTTCAACAGAACATCGAAAAACTAGAAACCAGCGTCTCTCTCGACGATTTCTTCATCGAGTGTGATATCCAACACGGAATTAGACCTATCGGAGTTTTCGGGAAGCTTGGGATCGGGACTAGATGTTGTCTGAATTCCTGGAAGCGGTTTGCGCCAGAACATTAATGCATCAATAAATTCCTGTGAGAGGAGTTCTAGGGGCAGTCAACTGGGATAAAGATCTGGTGCCTACCTAGGTTGTAGCAAATATGATAAATGCAACGAGCGAGCCTGTCACAGATTGGATCAATACACAAACGAAGGCCATGAATGGCCAAGATCTCAAGTGACGCACTTGCAGTTTGCAGGAAGACAGCCCAGATGGAGGAACTGCAATTAGCACTGGTCAAGCAGGCGCCAAATCTCTCTATTTGTATTGTATATGCCCTTTTGGAAAATGTGCATGCAATACGGCGCATGTTAGCATGAGAAAATTAGAGTTCCAAGGCGCAGCAGTGACTCAGAAGAGGTTTCAACACGCACACAGCGACGACAAAACGATATAAGGAAAATATTATGACCCGAAGTACGAGAGACAGTGAGATTCGTCGGGCCTTGTCTGTGCAGTTGCGAAGAAGGACCCAGTGGCGACACAGAATCCGGATGATGCACGCTTTTCAATCGATTAACCAAAATATAAACAGATAACTGAGGAAAGCCACCATCAAGAATGAGAGTAAGAATCAAGATGACAAGCATAATTCCGTAGATACAGAAAGGAAAAACTCTAGAGTACGATATCTCAGCTTTGTTGGTTTGCTTGAGCATGTAGATATGACTTACGATGAAGAGCTGGGAAATGTTCCCAGCGTGCAGTAAAATGTGGATTGAAAACCAAAGCTGTTGGGCTGTGGGGACGGTAACAGTCATTGTCCGATATAAGTATGGACGATGGCATACAAGCCACGATAACGTTACCTGTAGGGCAGTGAGCGAGATACCAAGTAGACCTATATATGGAGACAATAAAAGCTATGATCGTCCACAGGACTACTATGAAGACCACTGCTGAGTTGAACTTGTTGGTTGAACACACCGCAGCTCGGGTCCATTGGGCCTCCAAGGTTCGTAAATCCGAGCCCTAAAATCGAGCCAAACCTACATAATGAGACAGACTTGTGTTAACGGTAAATTTAGAGGGTGATGGTATCATGGTGCACAGTTACCTTGATGATGAATGCAAACATGGCCGTGTCCGTCATGACCAGAGCCCCGGCGGTAAGAGCACCTAGAATCAGGCACTCCTTTTCGCCGATGAATACAAGGAAATTTCCCTCTCTTATCAGTGAAGTTTGTGCGTAAGATGGACCCCGGCGATATAATCTGACATACTCTTGTAAGCAGTTAATTCTCGGGAATATGATAATATGTAGCCAACCCAATTGAGAAAACGATAGCAGAAAACACCCATGTAATTCAGAAATTGAGGAAAATCATATCAGGCCTGGGTTTTCGTAGAAATATAGAGACCATGAGAAGAATCGGAATTCCAATGTGACCACCGACTATCTGCATTGTGAAGTATACGAATGGCTTTGCCTGAGATCTGAGGTTCTGAAAAATTAATAGAGGCATGGATTGATACTATGTCCTCGTACGGCTATCGGCAGAATTCAATTTATTCAAATTGGCCGTTTCGTTCGGTGTAAGTTGGAGTTGCACATTCATTATTGGGGTCCCGTAATACAGACAGTCCTCTCTGTAGTCTATGTAGCAAGGTGTTAGATATTTTGGAAGACGGCTTTATTAGATGCATTTAATTCCACACCATTAAAGAAATGTTTTTTCTCTCCCAAAGATGCAAGTACAAAGGGGCAGCAGAGGGTGTCTTCAGCCGTGATCAGGATTTCATGGTCGGAACAGTGACATGGTGACCCCAGAAAACGAGGCATGCAACTAAGGACTATGGATTTCTTCAGTATACGTGGAGACGAGCACTCGAGCATTTGTCAGTGGTAGAAGTAGGTTGATAGTGAGGACGAGACAAATTGCTGAGATAGATATGAAGCGGGTTTAGCAACAGTGTGACTGCAAGGCAACAGAAGCTGCACAGGTTACCGAAGAGGAGGCCAAGGCTGAGGCTGATGGAGAAAAACAGGAGGGAGCTGAGGAAAAACGGAAGGAGGATGAGGAGGCCGTACAAGAGGCAACCGAAGGGAGGGAAGCAGAGGCGGCTGTGAATAAGGTGGCCGAGAAGGATGCCGTGAAGCAAGCGGTCATTCCTAGTGCAAAGGACGCTGCTGGAGACCCAATGGGGGCTGTCATAATTACTCAGGCGACCGACATCCCACTGGTGAGCCAGGAGGCTCGTAACACAACTTCCAAGATGGCGAAGTCAGCCGGGGTGGGAAACCCTGAGCAGTCAGTCAGAAAGGAGTGCACCCAGGGTGGGGGGGTACCGGACGTGACGATGAAGGTCCGAGGTGCCACTGTCATGGGGGGTTCCGGGATCTCGGTAGTCCCGAGGGTTCCGCGCAAGAGGGGTAGGAGTGCGACAGCGGGGCCCAGTTCGGAGCCTGCTGCAAGAGGATGGGAAAAAAGTGAGAGGCCGGCAGGGGCCCAGGTGAGTGATTTTCATTATTTTATCTATTATTGCTGATTCTTGTAAATAGCACAATGGGGCCGCTGATGAGTGGTCTCCGACCCTCCGTCCTCCTTGCAAGGAGTGCAAGAAGCGGGGGCAAGAGTGCAGTGTCCTGGGACCAGGGGCTGCCTGTCGAATGTGCAAACGGCGCAAGGTGCGGTGCAACTTAGCCACCCTGCGAGTGTCCAGGGCCAAAAGTCGGCCCATTATTCAGGATTCCAACCAAGAGTCAGCGATAGAGAGCGAAGAAGGTTCTGAGGGAGACGAGGATGAAGAGGAGGTGGTGGAACCATCAAAGAAAAGGCCGAAGTGGGCCGGCAACATACAACCGAGCGGGAAGACCCCAGTGGTGAAGGTTCCACAGGTTGAACCATCTATTGGGCGGAGGATGGTGGAGCTCTTGGAGGAGCTCCTCAGGAGTAACCACTGGTTGGAGAGGAGCAACAAGCGGGTGGAGAGGGCATTGTTCCTTATCGTGGATTTGGGAGATTCAGAGAAGCCGACAGATAGTCAGGAAGTGGATAATGAGGGGGAAAAGGCTGGAGAAGATAAAGGCAAACAGAAAGAGAGGGGTGATGATGATATGGGTGGGTGGCCATGAAGATGAGACTTTGAAATAGTTAATAAAAAATTATTTTTTCTTTGAATGAGTGTAAAAAAGAAATCAAATAAAGGAAGGAAGAGCAAGTTGAATGTGCCAAGGTGTTCAGTAGGTTTGGCTGTGGCAGATTGAAGAGGGAATTGGTGATGGAATGTGAGTAGAACTGAGGAAATGGAGGAGTAAAGGATGAGTGGGGAGTGGGGGGACAGAATGGAGGGGGTTTGTGGGAAAGGATGTCTTTGGGAGGGGAGGTTGCCCAGTTGAAGGGTTTCTAGCTGGTCANNCCCCCCCCCCCCCCTTTTTTTAGGTAGATGTCCCACCATCCACTAAAGGTGTCGGCCTCTAGCCAAGAAGAATGGAGGAGGATCGTAAGGCATATGATGCACATATATGGGGTGAATGAATGGGAATGGATGGGGACAGACGGAAGAGACCTTGGCTGAACGTGCTGAATGACAATGCTGACCAAGAGGTCCCAGCCAAAAACTTGCCAGCCGTTCTGGTATACAAGCATGCACAAGGCAGTTGCAGTGACTAGGGCTATTGGCAAAGCTTCCAGCGATGGAACAGGATCCTGGGTGAGGCTTTTGGAACAGTGGCAAATGCCACCTTAACTGAGGCCATTGGGATGTACCTAAAAACGTTAGTGGCTTGACAGATTATAATACTGCCCAATACCCTGTTAATCAATGGATTATAGTGGGTGAGTGAGTTGTGCCCAAATATTGCCGACCAACGGATCTAGTGACATGACAGATGGATGGGCGGACTGACGTCGTCCAGACAGAAAATCTAGTAGACATATCTGTGCTGTTAGCAAGAAATACTAGATTGAGAAGGGTCATAATCATAAGCAAATTTTCAAATGGTCTGTGAGCTGATGCTGATTGATCAAGCATGCCGGACAGAGTGCCGAGGGTGGGGCATTGCCTCCCGGTTGGCCGGAAAAAACTGAAGTTCTTCTGAACTGGGTGGTTTCTGAATCTATACTGGTATTGGGTTGAAAATGCTGTGGTGTGGATCTGTCTTGTTGGACAACCTCCGAGTAAGACAATCCAGTGAAGCTATGAGCAGATCCTGATTCAACACAGTTAGAAGGGACTACCAGGAAACCTGGTTCTGAATAACAAGATAGAAGGGTCATTAAAAAGGTGTCTGATAAGACCATATTGTAATGCATGGAAAGTAGTGTGATTCTGGATATACTGTCAAGCTTTGGGTACTGACGGACTTTGGTACTGCCAAGGGTTGTCGGGTGGACAATGGCCAAGTCCTGCAGCCAAGAGTAGTGACATTGGCTTCAACGTACTCATGCGTTGCGCCCTACTTGCCATCCGTGCCACTGATTTGTAACAGACAGATACTTGGGGGGATGCTGATGATGCCGGCCCAAGTTGAGGACTTAACAGAGGGGAAGAAGATAAGCCTAGTCGATACCCAGAATGAGGAAATATGTACATGCATGTCCTACTTATATAGGTTAAGAAGTGACATGTGGAATAAGGAATGTGAGACAACAAGGTATGCAGAGCATGTGGTTATTGTCCACATTGAGTAAAGTTAGAATGAAGGAATGCAAAATGGGCATAGAACAATAAAGGATAGGATAATAGGAGTGTGGCCGAGGGTAGAACAATAGGAAGTGCCCGATTATAAAATAAGGGTTGTACCCAAGGATAACACAAGGGCAGGAAGTCACGAGGTGAGGCGGACCAAAGCGTGAAGACAAGGAGTGTGGATGGTAGATCTACCAAGCTGAGGCCGGTGTACCAAGTGTTATGCATGTGGCGTGGGCACTTGGTTGTGGATATAGAATGGTTGCTCGGTTGGCATTGCCGAGTGGATGGTTCTCAGTACATGTACTTGACAATATCCATGAGCATGGTTGACAGATGTCTTTTGATCTGTATATAGTGTACTTGCACTCGTGCCACATACTACTGGCATGAGTTTGATCTGGTAATGAAGCCAAAGATGAGAACAAAGGGCCCAGTGCATTAATCCACATTGATGGGAATTGTTTTTGTTGAGCTTTACACTTCCTGCATCTAGTCATCAGTTAGCAATTTTTGAGTAAATGTCAGAAACAGCGCTAACATACCAGGGATAAGCATTAATTCTTCTACCCAACCAAGCGTCTGTTGCATATTTCAATTTTGTTTCATGAAATGGAATACCTTTGCACCAGCATGTACATAGTTTCTACCTCCATTCTTCCACCATCCACCACCAACTGGATGCTTGAACCTTTCCATATCAGCTAGTGTGACAGTGATGTCATAAATTGAGGCATGGTGGTTTGATAATACACTGCACAGTCAGAAAATTGCATTCCAGCACTCAAATATTTCAGTTGAATACAAGACAGCTGGCCCAAATTGACAGATAGCCTCAACCACATGTACAAGAATGTGCAGCTTCGGTTTCTTCAAGATTTGTGAGGGGTCAATTAGTGACCGGGTGTCCAGCAAATTTGCAATTAAGACTTTCAGATCAACCTGTTATTTGATACAATGAGTGAGCATAGAAATTGACAACTAAGTTAGTGGATCCATAGCATGGCACCAAGTTCTCCAGTAGCCTTCCACAAGTCAAGGAGTAAATCAGAGCAAAGACCATCATGGAGATGGTGTAGCAGTTATGCACAGTATGCCTTTGTGCTGTCAGGAAGAGGGATAGATAACTCAACTTAACATGGGTATGAGTATTCAGAAGATGATACGCACTTATGCACTTACAAACTTGACAGACTGCTGTAGAGACAAAGAGAAACAATGCAGTGACCCGTATCATCGTAGACAGCAGCTGAGAGACGAGCAGAGGTCTAATGACTGGTTTGCTTTATACATCATAATTATATGGGTAGATCGCGAAAGTATCTCAGTTGCGGTGAGAAGTGTACATTATGTCCACGGTTGGACTTCGTGTTGTGTTGTGAGATTCCTATGTGATGATATCATCGAAGCTGTTACAACCCAAAAGAAACCCTTTTCCTAGGTCCTGACCACCATGATGCGTAATTGCCTGAATCGTCTATACCCCTTCCATGTGCATATTGTTCAAGATTAACCTGTCCTGATGGTGTATTATCTGTCAAAATAGAAACTCTGCTTGGCTCAGCAGATACGGCAGACAGGAAAGATTCCACTCAACTGAGATCTGACATTAATTTGAGTTGCACTCACAAATTACACAGGGGAATGGGCCTGACATAAACTCGAGTCAAGGATGACACGCACATGCACATGGACGACACGCACGTGCACACGGATGACACGCATGCGCACATGGATGACATGCATGTGCACACGGATGACACGCACACGCACATGGGATGACATGCAGGCACACAGGGATGACATGCACACGTACATGGATGACACGCACATGCACATGGACAACATGCATGCACACACAGACAACATGCACGCGCACACGGACGACACGCATGTGCACACAGATGACACACGTGCACACAGATGACACACATGCGCACATGGATGACACGCACACGCACATGGATGACACACATGTGCACATGGATGACACACACTCGCACATGGACGACACGCATGCACACATGGACGACACGTACGTGCACATGGACGACATGCATGTGCACATGGACGACATGCATGCATACATGGATGACATGCACACGCGCACGTGCACACGAGCAACACGCATGCGCCGCACGCGTGCGTGTGCGGCGCACACCCGACATCTGTTGACCCATGGGAAAAAACCCATAGGTTGACGGGTTTGGGTTTCCCATGGGTTGGGTGCGGGTCACCCACATTTGACCCATGGGTGACCCTTGCTGTTCCCTACTGACTGGACAGGCTACTAATACAAAGATGAATACCCCATCGATAGGGGTAATACATTTTGCCTCAGTGACACATCTGTGTTGTGGATTGTGTTGTGAGGAAGAGAGGAAAGGGAAGGGGAGATGGAATGGGGAAGAAATTGGGGATAGGCCAGTTAGAGGGAAAAATGGCACATATGTGGGAAATTAGGTGGAAATCAGAAAAAGGATGAATGGACAAGAGAGATACAATTATTAAAGAATCAAAGACATGTAATGTGACTGGACTTACCAGGTGGAATGATAAGGAATGACCAAGTGAGTGAGGTTCAGCACATAGGGGTCAAATGACTGGGGAGAGATAGGGACAAGACAGGTGATCAAAGGATTAGAGACATAGGGGAGAGATTGAGAACAATGAGAATACATACGTGACAGATAGGAGAACAAACTTACAGAATCAGAGACAAAGAGGGGATGGAACAGGATATAAGGAGGAACAATCAGTGCAGATTATGAAGAAGAAAGGGATCCAATTCATAAGACTTACCAACCATGACAGCTATGATGTTATTGCAGGATGCCATCAAAGATGGTGATCCATTCTGGGTCAATTGCACATGGACCACACAATTAACAGAAGCTGGGTTGTTTTTACATAGTACAAAGGGATAGTCATATAAAGCAGTTATGGTTACATATCATAAATGTAGGAACATGTGGGAGAGGAATAGGAAAGCAGGGAGCAACTCAACCGAGGAAACATTGGCTCATTGGCCACTAAGATAACATACTCATCAACAGAGTGGCTAGACTTTGTACCAGTAAGTTTTTACTACAATACAAGTATACTAGTTATAGTAGGTACTTAGGGGCTCAGGGGAAATAGCACAGTCATGGTTGACTAGATGGATAACTAGTGCCTCTATTAATAGAAATACTAGCATTTCTACAACAATAAATACTACTCTCACATTCAGATAAATATCTTCCATCTATTTGCTTGACCGATACCCTTGATGTGCTCACACAATGTCAAGCAGTATTGAGTTATTTCTTTCCTCATCATTGGGCAGAGACCCAGACCAAACAGGAATCATTCTATAGGTGTAGTAAAGACTCCTCACACATTTTCAAATTGTTATCATTACCATGTCTACTGTATGTTTGTCCAACCATTGCGATCTATGCTACATATTTGTAGCCATATCTTCGGATCAAGGCCTACCAGGAACCAAAAAGATGTCATGTTGAGACTATTTTCATACATAAAAGGATATAAAAAATAACTAAAACATATTCAAAATTTCTAGTTACATAGGAACAGTTAGATAAAGATTCTCAACCATAATCCTGAATTTTAATTCACAGATTGTGAAACATGCATGCAAGCTGCTTTGTGCCTCAATTCAAAGACCACAGTGAAGAAACTGAAATCTGAAAGCACAATCATGGTACTAGTACATGAGCCTGAATTGAGGAATATAGACCAAGGGAGTGAAAAACGTTATTCCTGCTTGACAATCACATTCTGGCAGAATGCAGGAACTGGGAGAAGCTGTCTATAGTGAAGAATATCAAGGGTTCTGCATCAGATATTGATCATTTGCTTTACAGATAAGTCCATGCCTACCCCCAACATTGTGCTGATACCATTACCTGCAGTGGCAGACAATATATCAGACCAATTATTCTAACCCAACCAAATGTTAGAAACAGATGTGTCAATATTTTCATTGCTACACCATTGCTACACTTACCATCGCAATACTATTAAGCATGACACTGAGAATACAAGCTGATCCAAAGACAGACAATGATCATATTCCTTGACAAAGCCTGACATGGACCCAGACCACAAGTGGAAGGAGAGGAGGATGCTGATTATTAAAGTGATGGAAGGAAAGGTTTGTTGAGAATACCTATGTAAATTCATTACTATTGAAACCTATTATTGCCACATGTTTCCTTGTCCTATTTTTTTTGTCTTATATCTTTTTCTTTAAAATCTCCAATCCTAGTTGCATCCTAATAGCAGATCAATTAGCAAATATCCCAATGAACTCAGTATTGATGGTGAATGCTTAGACTTAGATTGTGAAAGAATGAGCAGAGTCACTTGAGAACAGGCAGTGAATTTTCTGTCAAAGAGAGGATTTTCACAGTCTCCAGGCATTAATGGCATATTGGTCATGTTATAAGTGCCCATATGATGAACAATATATAGAGAGAGGAGTTACTTGCAACACAGAGTTGAAACAAATCTCAATACAGTGATAGTCAATGTCTCATAGAACTATGGATGGTGGGTCACCAGCTACGATAGCATTACCTGTAGGGAAGTGAGTGAGAAAGCAATGAGACAGATGTACAGAGAAAATAAAAGCTATGATATCCAGAAAATTATCATGAAGGGCACTGCTGACTAGAAGTTGTTTGTTGAATGCACTGCAACTTGAGGCCATAGGGCTTGTCTCTTTTTGTAAGGGCCATGAATACGAGTCCTAAAATGAAGTAAGACCTGTATAGTGAGAAAGACTTGGATCAAAGATAACTTGTGACACTAATGGTGTCATGGGGAATAGTTACCTTGATGATCAAAGCAAACATAGCAGTGTCTGTCATCATCTAAAAGCCAGTGGGTAGTGATTGGTGTCAGGCTCTGGGAATGCCGAGGAGTGGCCAAGTCCTGCAGGCTGGGAATAGTGGCATGGCTTCAATATGCTCGTGCATTGCGCCCTACTTCCCATGTGTGCCACCGATTTGGGACAGAGGGATACCTGGGAGAGTGCTGAGAATGTCGGCCCAGGTAAAGGACTTGGGACAGGAGAAGGGAGGACAAGAAGGCGTAAACCTAGTTGATTTCTAGAACAAAGAACCATCTACATACATTGGCTACTTATATAGGCTAATAAGTGAGATGTGGAACAGAGTGGCACAAGGAATGGAGAATAATAAGGTATGAAGAATCATGTGGAGGTATTGTCCACAATGATCAGGAATAGAACAAGGAATGTAGACAACAATAGAACAATAGAGAGTGGCTGAACATAAAACAATAGGGCTACTGCCGAGTGGCAACAAAGAGTGAATGTCCCGAGGGTAAACAGGCAAGGGAAAGGACAGGGAAAGAAGGGGAATGAAAGAATGACAAAGGATAGAGGGGATGGGATGAGGAAAGTGAACCACATGATGAGCCGAATGTACCGAGCCAAGGCCACACACTGGTATGGGTAAGGGTTGGTTGGTTGGTACTGCTGAGTAAATCAGAGTATGGTATTGTGGGCTTTACAATTGGCATGGGTATTGGAAACCCACATGGGTAGCAGGTATGGGTAGCATGGGTAAGGGTCAGGGTCAGGATTTCCAACCCAGCCCAAACCTGTACCTGCAGGCGGGTTTGACATGGGTTTTTAGTCAGCACTTTGAAAGCAAAATTATTATCTAATCCCAGCCACACCCCTGTCATATGACTGTACTCAAAATCAATATATTTTTATATTTTAAAAATTCAGAATTTATTTATTATGCTTTGTAGCTGATGTAATCAAGGTTTGGTACCAACCTTGCTTAGATCAGCTTGGTGTCAAATAACATACACATAACCTCATACCCTCCATCAGCCTGCCCACTGTGCGACACTATCACATATCCAACATTGGCCAAGTGGACTGGATGCTCCCACATGATCCATCCCCAAAGTACCACCTCCAGCATTCCATGCTTATCTAGGCAGATATACTGCCCCTAAGAGCTTCATGCCATTCTCCACTTTCACTCTTCCCCTTCATAACCCCCAGGAAGTCAATGACAATGCACAAGTCATGGTTTGTCACTGTGATTCCCCTTTTTGGTGATCTCTTCTCATCCATCAACTTATTTCCATCAACTCATTTGTGTTGTTCTTGTTCTTGCACCCGTTCCTCATTCTTGTTCATTTTGACTAGCCTCATTGTATTTAATCCCCTCTTTTGCATATTCTCTGCCATACAACACCTTTTCTCTATCTTTATGTACAACTAACTCATCCACTTTCCTTGCAGTATCAGCATTTGTCAGAATATGTTAAAGGAAATCCTCAAAAGGATCCATCAGATCGAGAACACACTGTTACTCATCCTGGAGGGGCATTCAGGAGGTTTGGGAGATGTGGGAGGGTTGGGAGGAAGGAAGAATTGGTTGAAAGATAGGGAGTTGGGTAAGGAGGAGGATAAAGGGAAGGGGAAGCAGAGGACAGATGAGGATGAGGATGATCAGGATACTGAGATTGTTGGAATAGATTAAAATATAATTTTTTTTTTTTAAGAATTAAGAAAAGGCAAGAAAAGTAAAGTGATCATGCTGGATAGTTTGGCAGATCCAGGCATGATAAATGGATGGGAGGAGAGGTTGATGGTGGAATGAGGGAATGTATTTGGGAGTGGGAGTAGTCATAAGGTCATGAGTGGAGTGTTGGGATGATTGTAGAGGGGATTCAGGATGATGTAGAGGTAGGACTGAGGGAATGGAGGAAGTGAGGGATGGGATAGAGAGTGGAGATGAGTGGATAGAGGGGTTTTGTGGGAGAGGGATGTCTTAGGGAGGGGAGATTGTGTAGTTTGAAGCATATCTAGCTAGTCGACTATCTGTCAGGCACTGAAACTGCCAATAATGTGTGGGATGAGTACTATTGGAATAGTACCAACTTTATGATGCTGGCAGGAATCGGCCAAGTCCAGTAGACTGATCAGGGTGGCTTGGCTTCAACATACTCATGTATTGTGCCCTACTTTCTGTGTATCACTAATTTAAGACAGAAGTGCAAAGTGGCCTTGGACTGCCATGCATGAAAAATTGCTGAGGAAAGTCCCCTTTTTGAGGACTAATCTGGCCAACAACAGACTCTACACTAGCTGCACCTGACCTCTGCTTGACACCCTAATCCCTAATGTGTGATATTTCTACAAAACATGTTGACTGAAATACCCATCACACTGCCAATCCTGGCCCACCCATTCTGGACTGGATGTGAGCCATCTGTGATGTTCTGGCAACTTGCTGGCACACCCCAGAAATAAACGGGGTCTTATTTTTCCCTTACACTCACAAAATCCAGTTGTCATATTTTGTCACATCACATAATCTATCTACCAGTAGAAAACTATCTCTCACATAGTACTATTATTTTGTAGTTAGAGTGTATCAGAAGCACTTTCCCTTCAAGCACTATAATTGATACACACACAGTCTCTCTCTTATCCTAGAGAGGGTTGACTTGCTGCAAGCTACAAGTGCATCATTTTTGACCTTTTCCAATTCATGGTCTGTGTTTCCATTCTGATCCACTCTGTCACAGGCCTGCTTGCTGCATTTATCACATTTGCTACTAGCAAGGTAGGCACCAGATCTTTATCCCTGTTGACTGACCCTAGAACTCCTTTCACAGGAATTTATTGATTCTTTAATGTTCTTGCACAAACCACTTTCGGGAATTCAGACAATATCTAGTCCTGATCCCAAGCTTCCAGAAAACATCGACGGATCTAATTGCATGTTGGATATCACACTAGATGAAGAGATAGTCAAGAGAGACACTGGTTTATAGTTTTTCAATTTTCCATGGAAAACATTGTGTTGCCATCTATATTGTCATGGTTTTATCGAGCAAAAGAGATGCTTATGGATGGTAACAGCTTCGATGATATCATTGCATAGGAATCTCACAACAGAACATGAAGTTCAACCTACACCATGATTCTTGCATAAGCTGAAATTAAGCTTGCCAAATGGATAGATCTGTGACCTGAATTTAATCTTGGCAAAGATTTTTTCAAGGTTTTTTCAAGGTACTTAGATGTTATTAAATAAGCCTTGATTCATGCCAACCTTGAAAAAACCTTGAGCCATAAGAGTAATTTGAGCCGAACACTTAAGGTATTGTTAATCTAATATCCAGGTTAGGATTTCCATTAGACAATCTTGTGTCAGACTTTTGTCAAGGTAGTATAATGAGTTTTTCTATCAGTAATTCTTGTGACTACCCAGCAGTGTTTTCATCTTGAATTGAATGTTCAGATAATCCAAACCATCCTATTACCAAAGCATATTGAAATGTAATATAATATCATGGCAAGCCAATAAAAGATCCAAAATATACTCATTACTGTCCTCCATTTACTATTCCTCATCATCCATGCCATCATCTGATTGTACAAAAACTGTGACCACTTCCTCCCATATGTGTTGATCAGTCTCTGTCTGAGTTTCTGTGGGCAAGACATCATGCAGCAAATCAATATCTGTCTGACCATACAAATGCCAGTCATTGTTGAGAATTTCTGCAAAAATCCTAGTTGCCATTCAATGAGTGCAAGAAATGGCCAAGTAGATGAACTTACTTGGACCTCTTTGCTGTATCACTAGGAAACTGTTTATGAATACTATCAAGTGCCTCATCAACATTGGGCCAATATGAAGCTGATTTAAGCTTGGGGTTTCCACTGGACATGAGTACCTCCCTCTAACCAGCAAATTGTTAGCATGTTTTCAGAGGTATAATGAAGGCAATGAATGAAGACAGCTATTCGAGAACACATCTGGATGGTAACAGAAAGTTTAACAGGTTTATAGATAGCAATGACAGCTGTACAAAGATCAACAATAGTTTTGTATACAATGTTTGATTGCGTCGATTTTGGCCTTTGATGTTTCTGCATCAACTGGCCAACCTGAGTTTGGATTCCTCTCAAGCATGGTCTATTGCATAATGCTCAAGTAATGAGAAGATGAACAACTTAAATAAAAATTGACTGACCATAACTAAATTTGTTACCAGGCCTTTGTCAACATAAGCATGTAATGTTAGGCTGAGCAGAAAGCTAAAAGTATATCAGTCAATGTGGTTTTTTTCATGGTCAGCTCAGCAAATGCAAAATGTAGGCTAAAATTGACATACAATCAATGATTTTGGGATCACATACATAGCTTCAGCTGGCTATAGGATGTTCAGATGCTCTTGGATCTTGAATAATTTAGCTGCAAGATAGATGGTACACTCCCCATCAGTAAGCTAGATGAATGTCAGACATTTGACAAATCTGTGAAAACTAACAGCTCATCCCTGTGCCAAACTTGCAAGTTCCTGATTGTCATCTACCTTTAGTCTTACTTGCCTCCCTATATTGGTTGCATATTGGGAAAGATCTTGTGAAGCAGAATCTTGTTTATATCCTGAGAGTGGAGGAGGTATAAACCCATTTGCCAAAGGTGAATTTGACCGGGTTGTTGAGCATGACTGTGAAGTGGATGAGAGAGAGCCACACACAAATGGGTCTATTTCAGGCTCAGGTGGGTCACTTGATAGTATATCACTGAAGTAAAGGAGTGGCATTGCTGAAGTGGATGGAACTGAAAATCCAGCAATGAATGATCATGATGACAGGTAGAAGAAAAATGTTTGAATATTGTTGTGTCATGTGATCAGAGCTGAGCCTAAAAACTGAGTTGTGTGGGTCAGACCCAGTCATGCCTCATACACGGAAAAGGCAGGAAACTGATGGTGAGGCTGATAACATTTAAGATCAAAGTAAATAAATAATCTCCATGTTTGGTATTAGATTTGTTTGAGGATCTTAGTGATTGGCACAGGTAACCCCCAGGTATTTTGGGCCTACCTGTACCTGTACCCAAGAATACCCATACCCTTAGCAATGGGTAGCGGGTTATTGTGGGTATGGGTACAGGTACCCATGGGTTTAACAGGTATTGCTTTTACCCATGGGTTTAACAGGTAGTGCTTTTACCCGTGACCCACAGCAGATATTGCTTTTACCCATGACCCACAACAGGTATTGTTCTTACCCATGGGTTTAATAGGAATTGCTTTTACCTGCAACCCACAATGGGTATAAATTGATCCAATACTGAAATTTAATCTATTTCCTTATTATAAAAATTCAAAATTTATAGAATATTACCTGTAATAGTATCCCAACCCATAGTACGCTCCTCCTCAGAATCAGTGACCTCATCCCTCAATGCAGCCTTGATATCAGCATCCTTCACCAAACCAAGTATGCTCCAAGATCCAATACACATAAGGGCTTGAGTTGTCTGAGCTGAAAGTCAGTTCCGAATATAGGGCAAAACAAGACAGCCTTGGCTGAATACACGTTCAACAGCAACAGTTGTAGCTTTGAATTTTTATTAGAATATAAAGAATATAACAAATGTTTTAATAAAAAGTTACTTACCAGGAATCGACAGATAATCTCGGGCCATGTGTGATAGGCAGGGAAAAGTGGACCTCCTCTCATACCACCATTTGAGAGCATCCATTACATTCTCCACATCATTAGCAAGATAACGTTCGAGCTCATGTTGATGTTGAGATATGATGTCAACAAGCTCCAGAAGGTGATCAAAGATATCAGTAGAACTTGAAGCCTATACTCATTGATGCCATTAATAAATATAAAAGAAAAGAAAGACACTGACCTCAGAATTACTATTGATGGTCATTGTTTCATCAGATCTGCCAATTTCCCTGAAGCAGTAAGAGTGATCAAATTCTTCTTGAACTATTTGATGTGCTGTGGCAATCCGTGCTGGTTCCCAATTATGCTTTTTGAAATATTCAAGTTTGTATCGGAGGTGCAGAACTATAATAAATAAGCAATATGATTATGAAATATTAAAATTGACTAATAACTTACCCATGGAAATCCGGTAAACCTCTGAATCATCAGTTTTCTTGTAATACTTATTCATAAAATTTTTGCCTATTGCCAGTGCCACAGAAATAGCAGGTGAATATTTGTTTGGGTTGTCCAACACTGTTGCAAGAAAATTTTTGATATGGTCCATTGCAGGGATAACCACTGGCAGCTTGGGTATACCTTGTGAAAAATAAAATGTCGCATCTTTAAAGATCTTATTCAAGTAGTAGTAAGTAAATGGCATATAGACAATTTGTAAAAAAAATACTTACCTTCAACACATTACAGAGCTCCTCAACAATCTCCCATTCCTCAGGCCCAAGTTCATATTTGTGAAGATCAAAGGCACGAGCAGCTGTCATAGAGTCAATGGCTTGACGATACTGAATGGCAAAGCTGAGCATGTCATATGTTGAATTCCAGCGAGTTGCTACATCACATGGCATGATACGAGGGTTGAGATGGTAGGTAGGTAGGAGTTTGAACCACACCAGTAAAAGAATTGTAGTTGAATTCTTGACAGCAAATGAGAATTTCTGTAGCTAAGTATTGGATTAGTTATCATATTGTGGTTAGGGTCTGATAGTCAGCGTACCTTAAACAGAGTTGATCTGACTGGCTGAACAGCCTCATCCCAGTCATCAATCCCTTCCTCCAATAATTCCTCATGCAAATGCAACCAATCAGTAACTGTCAGATTCTTATCATTACCACCACCATTTCCCATTTCCCATGCATCTTGCTCTGCTCACTCATCATCTTCAAGTTCAAGGGAAATCTTGTCTTCAAGACTGTGTTAAGTCCGCGTGTCAGGCGCTTAGCTAGTACTTCCGAAGGGGTTTTCCGGGCTA
>QLPG01001640.1:0-16146 GCA_003314385.1 Gomphus sp. MG54 | reverse complement strand
CCCCTACTATGAATCCTACATAAATGTAACATCAAGGCAATAGGACTACTTGGACCCAAGGCCATTTAGGGGAGTATTAATAGAAATGGACATCAGGTCCAGTATGGGCATCAGGTCCAGTATGGACACAGGAGGTAGGAGAGCCAGGACAGGCCAATGTAGGCATAGGGGCTAGGGGAGTCAGGTCCATCTTTTATTTTTCATCATGGATGGCCTTGATGGCCAACACTTATAAAGATCCTCATAGACCCTTCTCATAGCTCAGTCACTACAATCTTGTGTTCATCTGAGTAAGCTGCGCTATTGTTTTCACCCTGAAATTCATGTTAGAACCAGGGAATATTTGAATGATTTTATATATATCTTCTACACTAAAACTGGAATATCTCCCCCAATAATTCCCCAATCAAGGTGAAACTCTATACCAGGATTCCATTACTATGAGGAACATTTATGAATATTTTCATGAATTTAGGAGCAGGTTTTGCACCACACTGTCTACCTGGCCCTATACCTAGCCCCAAGGGCTGGCTTACCTCATTTGGACATGTTGGGAAGGAAATATATTGGCATGTGGTTTCTCATTCAGTTTATTTTCAATTACATTCTATTTTCATATTCCCCCCTGTGAAGTTTTCACCCATATCATATTGACCACATATATGTGGGTGTACCACACATACGGCCACATTAGGCCAGCTTCTAACTTCACTCCATGAAGTTTTCACCTATAAATACATTTTCCATTCTATATAAAATAGCAAATACTTACAGTAGAATAGCAAGGAATTAAACATATATTTGCCCTCCATATCACTAGCCATTAGGCTACACTTAAATATATTTCCCTTGTGCTGAACCTTCAGTTTAGCAGCAAGCAACCACATTCCTATTTGGGACTAAAACACCAAATACTTGTTGTACCAATACCTGGGGCATTGGGTGTAGGGTGCAAACTTGCATCTCACCCCTGAGAGACTAATCTCAATATATTGTAATTATATATCGATTTTAGTATCACTCTGTGTGCTTTTGAATTCTGAATTTTTCTCACATTTATTTGTATTTTTACCCTCAATCCATTGTCCACCCGACCCCTCAGCAGTACTGAAGTCCATCAGTACCCAAAGCTTGACAGGGCCAAGTGACCATCTGATAATGATGGCCTCTATAGAAAGTGTGAGTAAAATTGCAGTTAAATCATAGTAAACTCAATATAATGTTCCCGTTGGGTCCGGGGACATGAGCGACAATGACAGAGGTAATAGCCTGGTATAATGATACGAGCGATCCAGACTTCATCAATTATGACGATAAACAGTGTTCTTTGAGTGCAAGACTGGTTTGTTATTTTCTATCTATCTATCTCTTATAGAGATTCTGAGTCCTGAATATAATGACCACCGTAACTACCCTGAGATGGTATCTATATGTGGTCGACCCAATGTGGGTCGCTGCTTCTCCAATCTATTTCTGTCCATCCTTTCCGCATGGTTCTACTCAATATGAAAATACTCTCTGGTGCTTCTTGCAGTCCCTTTGACTCTATCCTTGACATCGAACCCCGTTTCCCTGCTTGTTATGGCCCATGCTGCCAATAAACTCACATTAAACCCCACAACCACCCACACCATTTCTGGGACCTTTCTGACTGCTCAAAGCCTGAATAACCGCTTTCCAAATTCTGATGTATCAATCTGAGGTTCTGCGTTTCTGAACCTCCAAAGATTCCAAAGCCAAGGTTCCGCTCCTTTGATAAATGACACGCAGGATCATCACGTACCTCACTCCCTTGTTTTTCGTTCTATATTGCCCCTTGTACTCTCTTCCCCCCCTTGTCTTTACTCGGCAAAAGATAGTACGAGACTAGATACATGTATATAAGTCACCAGTTGACTGGACTATTTGCCAGTACAAACCTTGACTTAATTCTGCATTATAGTTTCCGATTCAGTTCTGGTAAACTTCTGACTTTCCAAAATTAGGGACAGATGATCGAGGAGGGTGCAACACATAAGTTGAAGCCAAGTCCCTGCAATCTTGAACCACTCGTACCATCCTATATACCATGAATAGTCCTAAGACCCCCTGGTGCTTCCTGTCTTTCTGTCCCCATTTTGATTCCTATCATGAACCTACAACCTTTAGTCCCTCTGCCTCCGGAGTACGAACCCCCCTTCCGAAATCCTTTGGAATCCTCCAGAAACCCTTCTAGAAGCCTCTAGCTAAGTGCCGACACACAGATTTAATAGACCCATTGAATGTGTAGACCCAGCCAGATGTTGATTTGCGGTCATTGATGTCTCTGGCAAAATTGGTGTCTGTGTAGCCAATGAGATTGTGGCTGTGTCCCTCCATCCCATCTCTTTCTGTGCAGTATTGTATGCCATGATCCTTTGTACTGAGTAGGTAGCATAGTATTCTGATCACAGCCTTCCAGTGGATGGGTGATGGGTTCGAGGTGAATTGCACACACTTGTTAGTGGCAAACGATATATCTGGCCAGGTGGAGATGGCACAGTAGTTGAGACTGCCGATGAGGGACACATAGTTAAGGTCCATGGATGGCCTGTCCATTTTTGTCTGGGACCAGAGGGGGAGAAGGTGATCCATGGGAGAACTGACTTTTCTCCCGGTCGTGATGTCAAAATGTTTTGCTATGGTGTCAATGAATGATGGCTGTGAAATGTGAATCGTCCCCAAGTGCCTGTCTTGTGTAATTTTAATGCCTAACAACCTCACAGGCTCACCGAGATCCTGTATCTCAAAACTCCCTTGTATGTCATTCACCATCTGCATCATCGACACTTTTGAGTTTGAGGTGAGTAAGCCATCATTGATGTACCACCCTGAGATGTCCATCGATCCCTCTCTGCTGAATTGAGTGAAGACGGTGGGGTCTGCTTGCCCCGGCTGAAATCCTACCCCCTCAAGCTCCTCTCTGAGCATCCTGTGCCATGCTCTCCCCGACTGTTTCAGTCTGTATATGCCTTTATTCAATTTACACACCATGTGTTCCTTCCCCTCCTCTATGAAGCCCTCAGGATGGCGCATATACACGTCTTCCTATACACATCTTCCTTGAGGATGCCATTGAGATACATACGCCCCCTTTATGTCGACATGGTGTAGTTTGAGATTGTGCTTAGCGGCAAGTGCCAGTATGATCCAGATGGACGTGAATCTGATTGTCAGTGAGTACGTCTCATTGAAATCGATCCCCTGGATCTGTGAGAACCCCTGTGAAATGAGACAAGATTTCAACTTATTGATGTGTCCAAGGTTATCCCTCTTCGCTCTGAACGTCCACCAGCTCCCTACTACATTGACTTCCGGTGGTTTCTCAATGAGGGTCCACATGTTGTACCCCCTCAATGTTTCGAATTCTTCATTGCACGCCAACTTCCACTGCATTTCATTGGACAGGGTCATTGCCTGTTTGTAGTTGGCTGGTTCGTCCTCAGCCAGTACAACAAAAACTGACTCGATTGTCATTGAGGTGAGTGTTCTGTACGCTAGTTCATCAGCATCTGCCATTAATATTACATTCCTCCTCCCCCTTCTGTACGCATTATTCGTGGGGTCGAGCCACAGCCCCTTTGTGAATTCTTTTGGTGCCCTTTCTGGCTCCTTGGAGTCTGGGTCTGGCTCTGCCATGATGACATCTTCCACCTCCACCTCCTCATGTCATTCCTGCTCTTCAGCCTCCCCTGTTCCTTCTCTGTTGTCCTCTATCGGGATTGCCAGCTCTGGTATTTCTGGCCAGTCATGATCAGGTGCAGAGGTTGATGCTGGAGTGAAGGTGATGTGGGTCTTCTTGGTCCAGGGTTGTGACTCGTTGTTGTCATCAGTGGCATGTATAGTAATGTGTTCTATATGTTTAAGTTCATCAAATATGATGTCCCGTACCTTTATCACTTAAGAGTGTGTGGGATGTAGACCTTATATGCCTTTGAGTCATCATAATAGCCGACAAAGATGCCCTCGATTGATTTGAAGTCCCCTTTGCACCATTTGTCCTTGGCTATGTGTGCCCAGCATTTGCACCCGAAGGTTCTGAACCAGTCAATTCTGGGGTGCATTCCCCAGAAGGCCTGATGCAGCGATTTCCCAATACATGTATGCAGCACGCACATCCCAATGAAGTTGACAGTGTGTATGGTTGTGACCCAGAATTTCTTCGAGAGTCCTGACTGGTGCTGCAGGGTAAGTGCACCTTCTTGCAGAGTTCTATTGTACCTCTCTGCAATCCCATTGTGATTGGGGGTGTACGGCAGGGTGGTCTCATGTATGATGCCACTGTCTCTGCATAGTTGATGAAATGGTTGTCCCATATATTCCCCACCATTGTCTGTCCTGATCCTTTTGATGGCAGCTTTCTGTTGTCCTCCCATCCATGTAATATAGTGGTTGAACAAGGCGGCGATTGTCGTGCATTCTTGAAAGTCGATTTTCACATACCTAGAGTGGGAGTTGATCCAGGTGATGAAGTAGTGGTAGCCATTGAATGATGTTTTGAATGGCCTGCATATATCGGATGCTACAATGTCCCCAATGTCAGTGGGAAGTTCCTCAATGTGTAGGAATGATGATCGTATCTGTTTGCCAAATGGGCAATCAGTACATTAGGGTATAGGCCTGGAGTGGTCATGGGGGGTGAACCCAATGACCGACTTCTGCCTCTTCATATTCTCCATCATCCTATAGTTTGTGTGGGCCAAGCAGTGATGCGACAGCATGATGTCAGACAGTTCCCCAGAGAGTTTGGCCATTTCCAGTGCATCGCTGGCTATCCGAATGGCCAGGAAGGCAAAGAGGTTTCCTTCATTGAAGGTATAGGCAATTTTTCTCCCCATGTGGTATAGGTACATGTGATCAGTGTCAAAAACCATGCTGACATTGCCCTTATTCATCCTCCCTACTGAGAGGAGATTCATCTGTAATTTAGGGACATAGATGATGTCGGTCAATGTAATACAAAGATCAGGAAGTGCATATTTTGGATCAGACATGATTTTGATCTAGACGAGACCTCTTTTGGTTGCGGTGAACTTGTCACTGCTTGCGGTTTGTATAGTAACCAGGGGACAATCTTTGATGGACTGGAATACATTGATATTGCCGCATATATGACTGGTTGTGGCTGTATCGGCCAACCAATAGTGTGCTTTATCGTCCATCAATGTGAGATTCTCTATCGTGATGGAACTGAAGACCAGCCTGCCTATAGGGGACACAGCATTAGTGATGTTAGCTTCAAACAACATATCCTCATCATCAATCATGACTTTGGTCTGTATGTTTGCATCCGCTGCCCTGAATCTGTCTGCTGGTGGCGCCAGCTAGGGGGCTGCTAATGGGTCGGGGTTCTGTTGTGCTAGTTGGGGGGTTGGAATGTGGTTCCCCCTCCACTGTGGCTGTCATGCTGATCCTCTGCCAGGTGCCCAACATTTGGCAGTGGAGTGGCCAGGTCACCTGCAGTTGTTGCATGTCAGGATTCAGTGATGCTGAGATATCAGTTAAGTCCTGCAAACCGTTCCGGAGTGGCTAGGCTTCAACGTGCTCATGCATTGTGCCCTGCTGTTCCATGCATGCCACTAATTTGGATAGTGGGAGGAGCCTCGTGAGGATGCTGAGGGCATCAGCTCGAGTGAAGGACTTTAGAAATAGGAAATGGACAAAGGGGTGCGAACCAATTGATATTCTAAGTGAGGAACTATCTACATACATCCCGCTACTTATATAGTTAAGAAGCAAGATGTGGAACAGGGTGGCATAAGGAATGGAGACAATAAGGTATGAGGTAACCACATGGAGGCATTGTCTACAGTGATCAGAAATAGGATAAGGAATGTAAGCGGGATTAGAATAATAGAGTATGGCTGAGAATAGGATAATGAAGTAGTGGGTGAGAATAGAACAATAGGGGATGGCCCAAGATAAAACAATGGCAGTGGCCAGGACAATGAGTGGCCGTCATGTTGTTCGGGGGAAACAGATCAAGGAGTGGATAGGGGGTGATGGAACAATGAAGAGGATAGAATGAGAGGAGTGGTCCATACGATGTACCGGGTGTACCAAGCCGAGGCCATGTGGTAGTGCGAGATGATGTGGGCAAGGGCCGGTTAGTCAGTATTCCCAAGTGAGCTGGTACTTGGTTTTGCAGGCTTGACATTGCAACAATATGTTGGTCACTCATTGCCCCTCATATGCAGCAGCTGATAGTTTTGTTGTGGCTGTGAGTACTGCTAGGTCTGTTGACCCTGTAGAAGTGCCAAACTGTCCACTCCAAACACCTTCCCTGAACACATACTTTTACCTCAACCCCCGATCATCATTGATGGAGAACCAAAATATGAGATCTCTGAGATCCTTGACTCAAAAATTGATGGAAGAAGATGCGGGTGCCCACTCCAATGCTTAGTAAATGGCCTGGATACAAACAGCCAATGAACTCCATCACACTTCCAAAGCAGTCTTGGACTTCTACTAAGCATACCCTGACAAACCAGGCTCCTTGGTGATGGCTTAGGCTTCCTTACCTTGGACCTGACTGGTTCACTTTGGTTTTAACTTAAACATTTTTACTTGACTTGGGAATAAATGACAATTTCAGCTATTCTACTCCAGGGAACCCAGCGCATCATCTGAGCCTGACTTGTCATCTCCCTTCAGACCCCCTCTGTCCTCCTTCTCCTTCCCCTTTCCCTTCCAAGTATCCCTTGGTGCATTTCCCCACTGCTTGTCCATGTTTTGAGACTAGTTGAACCACTGAGCTTACTCTATAATTTGGAGCTCATTGCCATACACCAGTACATCTGAAATTTGCTTGTTTTTGTCTCTGATATCTTGGACCTCTTGCCTCAACAACTACAGCTCTGAAGCCACCCCTTCCTAGAACACCCTCAACTCTCCCACCACCTCCCTCAGCAGTGCAACCCTGGGGGCATCCAAACCCTGATATGATCCCTGGACCACCACCTCCAGTCTCCTCTTCTTCAGCAGAGGGCTAGCTCCATCCTCTGACACACCTCTGCCCCTCTTCTCCCGCTTGTCACCCATCTCCTCCTCCTCATCCTCATCAGACTCACACTTCACCCTCCAATACACACAGATCAGGCATGAGGTGCCCCTTCTGGAGGTGGGCCATATGCAGAGATCTCCCCGACAAGCATAGTGCTTGCATATCTGACTGGGCTCCAAACTCCTACCCCCAGCCCTACTTTCGGAAATCTGTCAGTACAAGTCTGGGTGATGACTCATTAGCATCCTCTGACTTGATTAAAATGGTAGACCCACCTTGGTTCCATCCACCCTGACCTTCCTTAGCTGGTCATTTTCTAGGATCTTCTGGGCCTGAGACCTTCGGACTGATTGTTGTTTTTCAAGAGAGTGGACATGCTCCTTCTCTTGCTTGGTCATACCCCAGCCTCCCTCTCCCAAATCTGGGGTCAGTACCCAAGTTCCAACCCCCAAAGAGCCCCCTTGCTGGGGCACATCTTCCTCTATGGTTGACAGCTCTGAGATTGTCTTGGAGCTTTTGATGACCCTTTTTTGGGACCTTGTCCTGGGCCCCTCTTCGGACCTTCTTGGCCTCCTTGTCCATCACCCAATTCTTTTCCGCCACCTCCTTGGCCAACTTTTCAGCCGCCTCCTTGGCCAATCTTTTGGCCACCTCCTTTGCCTTTTTTTTGGCCTCCTCCTTGGCCTTCTTCTTTGGCCTCCTCCTTGGCCTTCTTCTTGGCCTCCTCCTTGGCCTTCTTCTTGGCCTCCTCCTTGGCCTTTCACTTCTTTCCAGCCTCCTCCTCAGCCTTATGCTTCTTCTCTGCTTGGACTTTCTCAAGCATCTCCAAGGCCTGTTGCATTTGCTCTATACAAGCAGCTTCATCATCTATGATGGGGGTGGTTGGTGAAGACATGGTTGAGCTATCATAAAAAGGGTCCCCCCTTTTATACCTTTTTTTGACACCTAATTGCATAACCTTCCCACAGTAACTTTCATTGGCATTAAGTGCTAGGACCTCGAGGCTCAGTCCTTACAGGGGGGCACTGTTATATCCTTGATATAACTCCGATACCTCAGACATCTGACCTGGATAACTATGAGGAGAATTGTCCCAAACCAAGTCTGAGTCCACCCTATCACTTCCAAGCTCAATTGACAGCACCACCTTGGACCTTGGACCTCTTTCCTTTCTCATCGAACAATAGTCTTATTATAACACCAGATGTAGATTTCTTTTATAACCCATCTTCGTTCATCTTATTGTTCTCTTGGACATTCCTAATTAGTTACAATAAGGACTGCTATGTATAAATACCTCCAGACTTCTGTACTATACTGTACCTTAGTTTAAACATCGACTTAGCATTCCACTCACTCTCTGAACTCCAAATATCTTACCTCCAAACCTCTGAAATAAGGGACTGATGATTGAGGAGGGTACAACACACAAGTTAAAGCCAAGTCCCCAAGATGTTAAGTCCGCATGTCAGGCGCTTAGCTAGTACTTCCGAAGGGGTTTTCTGGGTTAGTGCGAAGGTCCGTAACGGGGCCGAAGACCGAGATGGGGGTCGGACGGACTACGGACGGGGGTCGGACGGACTACGGACGGGGGTCGGACGGACTATGGACGGGGGTCGGACGGACTACGGACGGGGACGGAGGTGCCGGAAACTTAGGGTAGGTCGTGGAATAGTTCAATCCGGTCACTGAGATATTCGAGGTCGAAGGGACTTGGCTTCAACTTATGTGTTGCGCCCTCCTCGATCGTCTGTCCCTAATTTCGGAGAGGAGACGGAAGTTTCACTGGAGTGAGTCGGAACTGGGTGGACTAAGATGATATTCGTACTGGAGAACAGTCTAGTCGACTGGGAGACTATATACATGCGACTGTCTTTGTACTATCTTTGCTGGTAATAAAACAAGGGAAAAGGAAGTACAAGGGGGTCAATATAAAAGAGAGAACAAGGGAGCGAGGTACGCGATAGTCCTGCGCGTCGGTTATCAAAGTATTGAGTCTCGGTCGGGGACGGACTCGGAGATGGTGTCTCGGTCGCGACAGGATCGGAAGCGGAAAGTGGACTCCGGGTCGGACTTGTTGGGAATGGAGATTACGGAAAACAATCCTTCGTCCTTTCGGTTGGAAAGGTCTCGGAATAAGGAGGGGTGGTTGTGGGGGTTGTTGAAGGTATGGGCTATAACACAAGATCTCAAATGCACAACTTTGGACTGACTTATGTCAGCTCAGACCTGACATGACTTTGGACTTAACAGGGATAGATGAGGAGCCAACAAAATGGGTGAGTGTGAGTGGGGGAAAGGTATTGAGTGGGCCCATCCTCAGGCATGATAATAACACTTCAACTTGGTTGTGTTTTTATTTTCTTCATTTCATTATTTATACTATCCTCAATATACCAAGTGATTGCCAATATTTTTCATGGGGAGTGATACCAGACAGGTGATGACACACATGCTACTCACTGTTATTTTGGCCATAAAACTTGAAGGATGGAACATCCCAGCTGGAATAAAGCCTCTGCTCCTGTTATGGAGATTTCAGCTCAGACATGTTAGAAAGAAAGGAATTTTTAAATGATTATACATATTTTCCTATACACTTTAACACTAAAACCTGGATATCTCCTCCAATTCTATCTCTCTCAAATCACAACTTCTCACAGGCATTATAGACAATATGATGGACACACAAAAATATTTTCATGATTTTAGGGACATTTTTGGATAATACCACTCACATGGCCTGGAGCCTGATACAAGGCTCAAATAGATCTTCAGGGGTGATGGATGGAACATCATTGATGGGCAAACACTTTTCATATAAACCCTTTCTAAAATCTTTCTATCTTGTTCCAGGGCATGGCCCAAATCTTTCTTTGCCTATATACCCACATTCCATCAAGCACCCAACCATATCAGAATAGCTTCTGGTTTTACTTGGCGAAGTTTTCAAGTTGTATAGCCTTTCCTTTCTTATAAATACTTGGATGTATCTATGTCAGGCCTGAGTACTACTGATGGTATAGTTGGAACCAGCCAAGTCCTGCAGGCTAGTTAGGGTGGCTTGGCTTCAATGTACTTGTGTGTTGCACCCTGCTAGGGAATGGCATGGGTCACCCACGGGTCAAATGTGGGTGACCCGCACCCGACCCATGGGAAACCCGAACACGTCAACCCATGGGTTTTTTCCCACGGGTCGACGGGTGTCGGGTGCGCGGCGCACCTGCACGCCTGCGGCGTGTTCGTGTCGTACGTCGCGTTCGCGCCGACACAAACGCGCTGTACGCGCACGCGCCGACACAAACGCGCTGTACGCGCACGCGCCGACACGAACGCGCTGTACACGCACGTGCTGACACGAACGCGCCGTACACGCACGTGCCGACTCGAACGCGCCGTACGCGCACGCGCCGACTCGAACGCGCCATACACGTATGCGCCGACTCGAATGCGCCGTACACGTACGCGCCAACTCGAACGCGCCGTATGCGTACGCGCCGACTTGAACGCACCGTATGCGTACGCACTGACTCGAACGCGCCAACATAGATGCGTTGTATGCGCACGCACGAACGCGCCGTACGCACACACGTACGACAGGAGCGAGTGCCCGGTTGGGTGTCGTACGTGTGCATGCGCACGCGTACATGATTGACGCGCCGGGTTGGGCCGGGTCACGGGTGCTCTCTGCTTGACCCACACCCGCACCCAAGGGCACCCGACCCGGTGACCCGTGCGGGTTGGCCGAACCCGTGCTATTCCCTACACCCTGCCTCCTGTGCATGCCACTAACTTGTAACAGAAAAGATACTTGAGAGGATGCCAAGGGTGTTGGCCCAAGTAGGGACTTCTGAACAGAAGGAGGAGAGTAGGGAAGTATGAACCTAGTTGATATTCAGACTGAGGAACTATGTACATACATTTGCCACTTATATAGGCTGAGAGGTGGAATGTGGAATAAGGGTGGCATAAGACATGGAGAAAAGAATAAGGTATGAAGACCATGTGGAGGTATTGTCCACAGTGATCTAGAGTAGAACAATATGAAAGTAAGACAATGAAATATGACCAATAATAAACAAGTGAGATTTGTGGGAAGGAATAGAACAATAAGGGGTGGCCGAGATATAAAACAATAGGGCCATGAGTAAGTGGCAATGAATAGTGAATGTCCCGAGGGTAAGCGGGTAAGGGGAAGGGCAGGGCATGGAAGAATAATAAAGAATAGGAGGGTGGGGTAAAGATAATGAACCTGATGATGAACTGAGTGTACCGAGCCGAAGTCACACACCATGAGGGATGATATGGGTAAGGGTCGGTCGGTCGGTACTGCTGAGTAAGTCAGAGCACAGTATTATGGTTGTGACAATCTAGCTAAATAATACAGCAGTTGAAACCACCTTTCTTGTTAAGTCTTGGTAAAGCCGATGAGTTGGTCAATTCCTATAGACCATTTGAGATGGCTTGGCTTCAATGTGCTCGTGTATTGCTCCCCGCTCTTCCGTGCATGCTACTAATTTAGTCTGAAGAGAAACCCGGGAGGGTACCGAGAGTGTCAGTCTGAGTAAGGGACTTTAGACTAAAGAAGGGGAGATGAGAGTAGGTAAACCAAGTCGATATTCAGAGTGAGGAACTGTCTACATACATCTGCTACTTATATAGGTTAACAAGCAAGATGTGGAACAGGGTGGCATAAGGAATGGAGAATAATAAGGTATGAAGGATCATGTGGAGGTATTGTCCACAGTGATCAAGAATAGAATAAGAAATGTAACCCAGAATAGAATAATGAAATATGGCTGAGAATAAGATAATGAGAGAGTGGATGAGAATAGAACATTGGAAAATAGCTGAAGATAAAACAATAGGGCCGTGACTGTCAAGCATTGGTAATGCTGAGGGGTCAGATGGGAAAGGCCAAGTCCTGCAGGCCAGTAGTAGTGGCTTGGCTTCAACGTCCTCGTGTGTTGTGCCCTACTTTCCATGCGTGCCACTGCTTTGGAGTAGAAGGGATACTTAGGGGTGCCGAAGGCAAGTAGAGGACTTTACAGGGGAAAGGGAAGGTAGGGGGCCTAAGCCTAGTCAATACCCAGAATGAGGGAGTATGTACATGCATGTCCTACTTATATAGGTTAAAAAGGGACATGTGGAATAAGGAATGTGGGACAATAAGGTATGCAGAACATGTGGGTATTGTCCACAATGATCAAAAATAGAATGGAAGAATATAAACAGGGATAGGACAATGAAAATAGAGGAATAGGAATGTGGCCAAGGATAGGATAATTAAAATAAAATAATAGGAATGTGGCCAAGGATAGGACAATAGGGAGTGTTTGACTATAACACAATAGGTCATGGCCGAGGATAAAACAATGGTCATGGCCAAGGATAAACAAGGGTCATGGCTGAGGTTAAAAAAATGGTCAGATGTCCCAAGGTAAGATGGGTCGAGGATTAAGGAGGGGACAGGGTGGGATTAATGGATGGTGAATGGGGAAGAGTGGATGAGGGATAGGGACAAGGAATGTGGATGGTGGATGTGCCAAGCTGAGACCAGCATACCAAGTGACTTGTATGTGGTGTAGGCACTTGTACATGGATGTAGTCTGGCTGTTCGGTTGTGTTGTGAATCATTGAGCAGAAAAATAAACATTTTTAACGATTTTTTTTACGAAACTTACGATCCTTATGACAGGTTTACGAATGAATATATTCAAGCCACAGTCATGGTGTATTACCATGATTTTTCTACAATATTATCCAACGGATCTGTGTCACAGAGTATGCATATATGTGCAATATGCATACAATTCCAGTATTTCATGCCGATCTTAATGAGGTCGAGCCTATACAGCTATCTACTTCGATACGATATTCAAGATGCATCTCCACTATTATTATGGTATTTTTTCATATTTTTCAGATTACTATTTCGACTTCTATTACTGTTTTCCCCCACCGGTGGCCCCGCGTGACATCACGTGCAGTCACGTGTACCAACGGACATACTGGCGAAGGTAGAGTATTACAATATCTAATACCAGTTATTAGATACTGTAGTACTTTATCTACTAATATAATGTACTAACAACCATTCGCACAAATATGAAAGTTAGTTATAGGGCATCGAAGATACATCGCCGCCGGTGCTTATGTCAAAAACGATCGCGATCCATCATTCTTTTCCCTATTGACTTCTATTCTACAAAACACTTTTCTTATCATCCCATCAACCTTCCACTCGAATTCCTATCCATTCCGACTACCTCAAAACAATATAATCACCTCTATCCCGATTAGGATGAAGCGAAGCGCCCGTTCATCAGTGTACGGTCGTTGGACCGGCTTGAGCGTGGCACAATATTCTCCTTAACAAAAGTGTTCGCTTTTGCGGCAAATAGTTCATATGTACGCTTTCTATTATATTTAGATGTGTTTTTCTCCCCCAATCCCTTGTATAAAATATTTTCCTTCATGATGTCATATGTGCATCATTTTCTCGTGTAACCTTGTCTCTCTGAGTTTCTTTACCTCCTATGTGTATCATATATAGTGTATACATTGTAAAAACATAAATGTAACCAAGTTTTTCATCTTCCATTGCCTCAGAAATTTAAAATCTTTATTTTCTGTATTTTCTGCTTAAATTGCAGAGTTTTCTTTATTTTCACTCCACAATTCCGGCTCTTAATTCTGTCAGGTTGGTACTGCTGAATTACTGGACACTCGGTATGTGTACTTGACAGTGACCAAATAATAAAGGAATAATAAGTGTCCCAAGGAAAATGGGTAAGGGCATGGATGGGGAATGGGAGAATAGTAGAGGATAGAGGGGATGGGATGAGAGGAGTGTGATGGGACTATGAGCAATTTGCAGTAGGATAGATGAATTTCTCTTTGGCAGCTATTTATTTTATCTCCTCAGTATAGTCAATAACTGAGTGTATATTAGAAAATATACCTATTTATTTTATCTTACAGAAGAATGAAAAGAAAATTAGCCTTAAAGGCTTGTACAATATATCATACAACTCACCTCCTCAGTATAGTCAATAACTGAGGAGGGAGGCTTTCGCGGGTCGTGTCTCACCCGCATATACCTTGCAGCCAGCCCATGACCCTATCGAAGGTTTGAGCCAGTCTGCCGGTACATACCCAGGGAGCCGGCCACGCTAGTCGCGTCGTGCGTGAACAAGCGCCCGTAAGTAGCGTACATAGTAGAACACAAATAGCTCCCTCAATAATGAGGGTAAAAATACAAATAAAATTGAGAAAAATTGAGAATTCAAGAGCGCACTGAATGATACCGAAATCGATATAATATTACAATATATTGAGATTGGTCTCTCAGGGGTGAGATGCCAGTTTGCACCCAATAGAGTGGTCCAGATAATGTACTGGATGTACCAAGCCAAGACTACATGATAGTGAGGGATGATATGGGTAAGGGTCAGTGAGTTGGTATTGCCGAGTGAACCAGGACTCAGTATCATGGACTTGACATTTCTACATTGCCATTCCCATTAGTCCTCGAGATAGCCTCAAAACTCTTACTTGTGCAAAACCAAAGGTTAAGCACTGGACTTCTATAGTTACCATATTCAGACTGAAACACCCAAATATTGAGCTACAACAAAACCAGGACACAGTTACGTTTTCCAGATTCAATATATTCTTCCTACATTATTTTATATTATTTGTACTCTGTGGAAGAGTTACAATTCTACAAAATGACATTTTGGTGCCCAGGCGGGTTCACCGGGTTTGCGCCTAAGTAGAGGCAATACCCAGGAGCTCAGCTCCAGTAGTATGGCCATAACATTCTATCTTTCCTATCAACAAATAACATAAAAATCATTGAAAATTCTTTCATATTTCTTACATATCCACCACAAATTTTTCACATTTTTAGTATAGCTATTACCTCATAAACTCCCATTCCAAGAGATCTAATATTCCCATTCTCCCAAGAAGACAAATCTTGATATTGTGAGAACAATACCTTGAATGAAAGATATTGATCCGTTCTGGTACTAGGAGTATATGGAGGATGCAAGTCAATCCATTTCATATGCTGGGGACAACTGTCAAATGAGTAGTGCAGAATATTTGGTTTATATTGAGATTGGCAACTTTGGGGGTCACATTAAGATATCTTGATGTTTTCATTAATAGCCTCAATGGTGCATTTATCCTTGAGACTTCAATTTCTGGGTGATATATCCTCGATCTGAGTGTGCGTGGGGTGTTGTGGGGATGTTGGAAGAGGGAAATCTCGGAGAAGGTTGATGGAGAGTGGAGATAGCAATAGCAACCAATACGATGACGTACTTATCGTGAAATGGGGTGTCAGGCGCGCATTGCACAGCAACCAAGCTTAAAGAGGAGTGGAATTGATGTTTTGAAGTGCAGAATGGGACTGTAGGCTTATACATGTCGTGCTAGCGAAAGCGATCAAAAAACTCTCTAGCGCAACATGTGTTAAAAGAATAACTCACAACCCTATCTTACCTCGTTTATTTGTGACCATTTGCGCTAGCACTATACAGTCAGCTGAGTTCGAAGTCAGTAGTCCTTAGTCACTCACTTCGAACTCCAGGTACCGTGTATTCTCTTAGAAGTTAGTAGTCCTTAGTCACTCACTTCGAACTCCAGATCACTTGCTTTTGTTGAGACACTAGGCCAGACTGCGTCAACATAACCTTAGTATTTCAACAGGTTATGGGCCCCGTGCCCTAGTAATCTCAAACCAACTTCTACCGGATCAAATCAACTTCTACCAAACCCCCAAAAACTCAAAAAATATACCCACACTACCTCCTATCACACATGTCTAATTCAACCCCTACTTTTGCAAAACTTAACAACCGGAACTATGCCTCCTGGAGAGACCAGATGGCAGCCTGGGGCCGAAAGCAAGGGTGGTGGAGGATAGTGAGCGGGGATGCGATCCGACCCGATGTCACTGATGAGGATGCCTATCAGAGGTGGCTAGAGAAGGTGGACAAAGCGGCAGGCGAGATCTACCTTGCAATCGAAGATGACCAGAAACATCATCTTGCTGGAGTTCTGGATGACCCAAAACAAATGTGGGAACTGCTAGAGCGTGGTAATCAGTC
>QLPG01001639.1:4816-16502 GCA_003314385.1 Gomphus sp. MG54 | reverse complement strand
TTATGCGTCGGATAATTTCTAAGCTGGCAAAACAAGCGGGAAACACAACATGAGGTTCACATATAACATATAAGTCATTGACATTGCTCACATGTAGGATTCCTTAGCAGTCATCACCTGCCGTCGCTGCATAGGAACATCTCCTTACACATGTTGTGAATGCAGCAACCTGGACTGAGTTATTTCAGGTATTGGTTGGAATTATAGTATTATTGATGAGTCACATGTAGACCTGGAATTAACTGGAATTAATTGACCAGCGGTTTTGCTTACTATATATAATAGAGGCCTACTCAAAAACTTCCTGATCGCTCAATCGATATACCGTTAAGAGTACCATCGATATCGTTATGACGACGAATGTCATGGAGGGCCTTAGGGGAGACCAACGGTTTAAAAAAATCGGAAAGAGTGTCGCAATTGCTTTTCTGAGATACAACTGACCATGAAGAGCAAGACTGTGTTAACCGCTAATCTGGATCTCTGCCAGGTTTCATTGTCTTGTGCCTAACGTCGTTGCACGGTCCTCTGGTTGGAAATTCTTGGATATTGATAAGAAGCGGGGGACGGAATCCTGAACTAGTCACCCCTGGATCAGCGATACATTTTAAATAGGATGAACATGAATATTCCCTTACAGATGATCTGAGAATGACTTTTTCACACAGCGTGGCGTGCTGTCGGTTCAGACACTTCTGTATCGATATCAAGGGCAAAAGAGGATACAAATCCGAGCCAAGGTATGGTGGTAAATGTTGTATTCACAGCTGGGACCATATAAACCAGGTTGGTGGTCGTAGTGAAGCCATTCAAGGATGAGACACAACCACGGTCTAGTCATCCACAACACTCATTTGGTAGACATGCAATAAAACGAGGGTGCCCAGGTAGATGAAAACAGCCACTATCATTATTAGGGGGATTAAAGCTATAAGCGCGAGATGAGCCATCGAAAGAGTGTGTTCCTGAGAAAGGTTTAAATCTGCGCTCCAAAGAAATGTGAAAAACAGAGAACCATGATAACAAGTCGCAAATGAGAGTGAAGCACAACAGAACCCAGGGCATGGTTATGGTCGCGATTGTCTATGTGCTAAGAAAGTACCTGCAGTTGTGTCATTCGGAGACAAGGTTCTGCGAAAAATAGATTAACAAGAAACTAGCCAAGGTGGTGGGAAAAAAATGAGTCATTGGGTCCACTGGTTTTTGGAAGACTACAACACCAAACATTAATATTAGCCTCCCAGCAAGAATTCGCCGGTTTGACTACTCAAACGCAGCTCCAAATATCCAGTTTTTTTCAAATAGGTCAATCCCTCAGCAGTAAACAACAATACTCGGGATACGTCTCATGTACGTGCGAGCCGCAAATCATCCCAAAGCCACTCTCTCAGTCAAATACGAGGTCCCTTCAGATGTACTCCGGAAGTCGCAAAACGAAGGGCTCGGGATGGGAAAGGTTTGTGGCATATAATAGAGCGTGTTTGATACTATCGTTTCGTCACGACACTGCAGCTTCGTTGCCACAAGTATTTCGAGTATTCAACGAATTCATTTCTTTTAAAAAATAATGATCCACGAATCCTACGAACTATGTCATGTTGAAAAGGTTCGCAACTAGAATAAAATAGAGATCTCAGCTTCTATTCAGAAGGTGAGATGTGCTTAATCGCTAGAAGAAAAACATATAGTAACCGGGGTTTCAAATACACGGCACACCGGCCCGAATTAGAGACAAAGAAACATGAAGTTCGATCCCTGTCATACTCGAATTCCTTCAACACCCCATTCACCATTTTCTGAGATATATGCAAAGCACAGATGCTCACAATGTGACAAGGAGTGCCTACGGCTAGAGACGTGCATGTAACACACATTCGCGTTTGCGTTTGTTGTGGGGACTTATGGATCGGGCGGCTATATTGGCGCTAAATAGTCAGTCCCGAGCGGAGATAGGTGCTACGAAGCCGCCTAGTTCTAGTTCAATGTTTCTATAGTGATCGCTTTGATCCGTTTGCGTGCTTCTCGTCGGTTAGAGCATCGTTTAGGTTCACATATGCTTCTCCCATGGCACAGCCTGTCTCTCGTGTGAAAATGTCTATGATGATCGCTTGGAGGCGTTTCTTACTTCTTTTCGAATAGTGCATCACAAATACTTCTGTGCCAAGATACAGCCTGTCACACACCGGCCATGTGGGCGCTAAATAGTCACTTCCGAGCGGAGATAGTACGGAGATAGGTAAGAAGATATGTAATACAAAGTCGTCTAGTTCAATGCCTTTGATCCATTTTCTTGCTTCTTGTCGGTTGTCCACCATTTAAGGTCACATGCTTCTACTAAAATACAGCCGATCATGGCTGTCGCTTGTGTGGATGTCGATTCCGGCAATATGGGGGCAATACAGGCACTTCCGATGCTACGAAAGCCCATTAGTTTAATGCTTCTATGGTGATCGCTTTGATCTGGGTTCTTGACAAGTACGGCACCTATCTGGATTTTATGGCCATTTCTTGTGATAGCTTGGATCCTGAAGTGAATTTAACGCTTGGAACGCTGGAGAATGGGACATTGAAGCACACCAGTTGGGTCTTCCAGGTCGCGGAATAGTGTCACAAATGACATATTGAACTCAAAATCAACTCTGTTATTGTGGTCGTGATGTACTCAGTTATTAGACAACTTTGATGAATTTACAGCCTTAATTGAGAAGAAGACATGAACAGCAGTGCAAAAGAGCCGAACCCTGTCCGATGTAAGGTAGAAGGTTACTTGAGACGTTACTTCCTCCCAACTAACCACAGCTTTTCAGATGTTCCAAGTCCTCCTGTTAGATGAAGAAAATACCGGGGCAGAGGGTAGTTCTCTGCACGATGCACCATCCCTTGTGATTACTGACAAGCTGTTTCTGGCTTTCTTGAATAGCACATTGGCCAAAATTTCCTTGTTCCCGAGAGTAATGAATCCATGAAGGACTCGTTACTTATTAATCAATGACGAGATGAGGTGCTGAATCCAGTTTTTCGAATTGCCTATCAAATTGAATCACATGTCATATAAATAGACTTTTGAATTGTCAGGGAGGCAGCAAGAAGCCAAGATGTTGAACATTGGAAGTCGGTGTCAAATAGGCTTTGACGAAGCCAGGTTCTTGAAAGAGGAGGGGTTTTTGCATAGGAGCCACTGGACGGGTAGGATCTAGCTGACAATGGGTAAGACTGTAATTGACAGAGATTCATTGTGTGTATATTTCGAGAAGCAGGTCTCAACGCAATGTCTATGCGATAGCGATTGTTACACTAGAGTCACGACATGTAACAATTCATTGGAACATCTATTGGATTTTCTTACTTCTTTAAAAGCCCTACAATTCGGAAATCGAGCGAGGTAAGTTCCGGATTCGATCCTCAAGATGAATAGATGACGGTCTTGAGCTACCATATGACACATCCAGTCTGAGAGAGAATGAACATCTTGAGGTCATGCAAACATCCTTGGAGGAATAAGTCGGGAGTAAATTTGTGAATAAAAACGATTGGAGCAACTATTCGTGCAGGTTAGAAGGTAGAGAAATTGGCTGCACACTGGAAGAACTGTTTGGACCGAAGCCGATAATTAAGACTATACATTGAGTTTAGTACAGTCTCTAGCAAGATGTCTTCTGAGAATTGCCTGAACAAGTACCAGAACACGTGTCACCAATCCACGTTGGGGTGTCATCAAATTATTTACTATGATGAAAGCAAGCCATGATGATATTTCTTGCATGAGAGATTAGATCTGCAAGAGTCAACCATAGGGAGCGCCATCCGTTTCCACACATTATCAGTTGTACTTTGGTAGATGACCCTAAGCGATGATCTAAGAGATCACCATAGAAGCATGTGAATTGAGTGCGGACCTATCTCCGCACCTATCTCCGCAATTCAGCGCCCATATAGCCGGAGTCTACCGTTTTCCCGGTAACAACCATAATCGGCCTCATCTTGGCAGAAGCATGTGACCCTGAGCAGTGCACTAACCGACAAGAAGCAAGAAACGGCTCAAAGTGATCACCATAGAAACATTGAACTAAAAAACTTCGTGACATCTATCTCTGCTCGGAACTGATTATATAGCATCCAAATGGGTGCTAGATACATAAGTCTCTGCAACTCATGCAGGTGTGTTACATGCACGTAGATGTTCCTTGCTACACTGTGCACATCTATACTTTGAATCTGCCTTATAAAATGGATGGGATGGCTTGTCGGATCCAAGATTCATTGTTTTTTTCAAAAGGGGTCAATTGTTGAATACTCGAAGACTTGGGTGAGAGCGAGAGAGTTGAAAGAAGGGAGGTAATTCACTCTGTGTCAGAGATACCATCGCAGATCTATAGTCTTATACAGAGACTTGAAAAACTCAATGATAAATTTTCTAAACAAGAGAAAACAAATGAAGAACTAATGATGAGGATACAAAGCAAGAGAATTAACGCAGAAAGCACGAGAATCAAATCACAATGCTAGGGAACCAACTTACAAAACAAGAGCATCAATTCGCAAAGTGAGAAGATCCACCCACAACATGAGATGATTTCCGGACTTTTCGTTAAAGTTGTACGCGTTAGCCATTGGTCCTTTCTTATGATGTCCATCAATCCCGCCGAACCACTCACCATAGCACACACAATTAATTTTTGCCCTTCACCGGCGTGCCGTCCTCAATGAAGCTCATGACTTCATCATAGATCGCTATGGTTTAAAAATATCGGTGGAGGAAACTGCACCGAGAGGCAGACAACGTTACACCGTCTTCGGGAATTTGTGTGCCAACCTTTGAAGATTCTACTCTCATTTCGGACGATGCTCTCCAAGTGATCTTCGATGATGGGAAACGCGCCATTTGCCACGTAAACAATGAACTAGCACACCCATCAGACCTCAGTATTGTCAGCTTGGAAGGGGACACCTATCCTATCAGAGGCCCTTACCAAGATTTATGTATTCACACATAACCAAGAGTTATAACTAGATTAGCAGCGGATCACAAATAGAGTTTCGAATTCTAACTGTGACAGGTGGCGAGCTGCGATGACTAGTGCGATTTAGAGCCACGAGCCACGGTTTCCTGGCGACCACTGGTGGGCCTGACCTGTCTTAAGAGCGATTGATTTAGCCTGCCGGTGGAACCTTCAGATTGGAAATGTGATAGTGAAAGTACCATCATCCAATGATTCCACTAGTGCAGCTCTATAAAATGTGATCCAACGATGTGTGCACTGGTTTGTTCAAGGGACAACGAGAACCGTACAATGAGTGTTATTTTATTTTATTCGAAGAATGACAGTAACCTATCCTCAGATTTCAATTACACAATGAAAGGACTACATCGAGACTACCGCTGGGGAAGCAGCTATTGAACGGAAAGATGAGTCCACTAGGAAAAAGTAATGATTCCAAAATTCAGCCAACGATCACAAGTATGACACAAACACCCTGTATTTGGTAATTTGAACTCATGCTCCCTCGCATCAATGTATTGATTTTCATTCACGGCTATCACAGTTGAACATAATAGTGTGTTTGGCTATTTGATGCTGTAATCCCCCCATTGATATCCTCGGTGTAATGCCCCTGATGTTTGTCACAGGAATGAAGCCTTTCTTACTCTTGGAAAGACACATGACTGATCCCGCACAAGTTGAATATTTGGCATACCTGACTGTCTGTTGTCAAATATGCCAGTGTGGATGGATTTTCCATGTCCCCTGGCATCCAGCTTGCACTAATGGCACTTTCCACTGCAAAAGACCAATAATCTCGGCGTGATTTATATTTGAGACGTAAGTACCACGTTGGAAAAACTTTGCTGCAAGGTGGGACACCACAAACATAAAATAAAACTCAGTTCTCGTACGGACGCTACTCACATCCGAACAGCTGGGATACCCCAATCAGTCTCCAGTGCCCATGTCATGTTTGGTTTCCCACATCTGCACCTCGATAAGAACCACACAAATTCAACAGATTCTGCAAGGTATTATAACCTCATCCATCTCATCCACATATCATGCATATGTATTATCTATCATGTCTTCTCACTGTCATTTACTGACTTCTGGGTAGGGCGAGCTCAAGGGGCACAATGAAAGGAGTGGAACAAAAAAACAAAGTAACCATCACAAATGACACGATAATCTTTTCCTAGATCCCCTGCTCAACCCTCGAACACAAGTCATCAGTCACGTTGTGGTTGCGTGTCACCTTACTTTCTTCTTCTAGAACCCAATAAAATGAAAGTGAGAAGACGCGACAGATAAAACGTATGCATGATCAAGAGACGAGATTGATGAGGTGAAAATACTTCACAAAATCAACTATTCCATACACAACGTAAACGACAGTCGCTGTATCGATACCGACGATGAACCCTCCGCAAAACCTAACACTGTACAATGCATCATTCAAGGAAGACAGGTATGTGAGAAGACTCCCACAGGGGTCTCGGAAAGAGTTTCATCCCAAGGAAAGGACCATTGTAGAAGCCATTGGGACCGAAACGTGTGGAAGGAGGCTCGATGTGAATGTGGTACGAAATGGAGAATGGTTATAAGCAGCGATCACTGTTGGCCCCCATATTGAATGCTGAATCAGGATTTTAGGATGAAAGTCAACATGAAGATCAAAACAATACAATGGAGCTTAAATGGAATATTTGGGACGGTCCCCACAATTCCTATGAGAATATTTGTTATGACTTAACAATCAATCCGTCCATGTCATATGGGATGTCGAGAGTAGATGCTAAGGCAAGCACAAGCACAAGATGGGTATATTGAGCACTCCAAAAACAACCAGTGATACAATATTAGTGATTGCATACATTTCCCACCGTTCAACCTTGTGGAAATCAAACTCCTGCCAGTAGGTGAGATATCCACCATAATAAGCCAAGTGTGAGTGTATCTTTAGACATATTAGATGCTACAATATAATTGGAATTGAACAAGGGTATCTTGGTATGAAATATGCTTTATGTACCGCATCATGCGTCTAGCGGTCGAGAATTAGAGACCGCTCGGACATGGAAAAAAAGAGGGCATGTATTAAGGATGCAAGAATCCAAAAGTGAGATGGACTGGACAAGATGGATTGAGTCAACGTGGGTCATGCAGAGCTCGAGTTTGCATCATTGGCATCTCCAAGAAGTGGTCTCAGCTGGGGTGTCCACACCGATGGATTGACTAGTCTTGACGGTTGGGCGAGCACCACCGTCTTGGGGGAAGATTAACAGACCTGTCGAGACTGCGACCCAGTTTAATTTCAGGAAACACGAATGGTTTACATATCCTCGTATCCGCATCAAGTGTATTGTAGGTGAGATATCCACCATAATAAGCCAAGTGTGAGTGTCTCTTTAGTCATATTAGATGCTACAATATAATTGGAATGAAACAAAGGTATTTCGGTATGAAATATGGGTTATGTACCGCACCATGCGTCCAGCGGTCGAGAATTTGAGACAGCTCGGACACGGACAAAAAGAAGGCAAGTATGATGGATGCAAGAAGCGGAAAGTGAGATGGGCTGAACAAGATAGATTAAGTCAATGTGGGGCATGCAGAGCTCGCATTTGCATCATTTGCATCTCCAAGAAGTGGTCTCAGCTGGGGTGTCCACATTTATGGATTGACTAGTCTTGACGGAAGGGGCAGAATCATCGTTTTGCGGAAAGATTAGGAGACCTGTTGAGACCGAGACCCAGTTGAATTTCAGGAAACAAGAATGGTTTACATATCCTCGTATGCACATTGAGTGTATTGAACCGTGTGGCAAGCATAACGTGGCAGAGCGTACGCCCATATAAAGCTATATAGATGTTTTCCGAATTAAGTGAGATGAACGAGACTTAATCACCTCCATTAGATTATGGTGAAAGAAAGAGACAAGCTACGTTTTATTTGGAATTAATTGAAGCAATGGAAATACTTTAATGTATGACCATACGCTCGGATTCACAGCAACGATGTTTTTGTAATAAAACCTAAGGCAAGAATATGTAAATTTACAAATGAATTGGTCGCTGCACAAGGACCATTTTTCCCATATTGAGAAGTGTCGGTTTTCTGGGTTCCTGTAATTCATATAGTTGTTGTTAATAACAGTCCTCGCCACAAAGCAATCACTGGAGCTGTAACAGGAGCAACGACGATGTCATCACTTAACATATCTTACACACTGTGTATAAATGCCCCCTACGCAGCTACAGCTCCTTATTTTTGCACTAAGGACTTGCGCCATATTGTTTCTCCAATAATAGTTGCAATACCACTGTAAATTTATGCAGGCTAAGTGCTGCGGAAATGTGGTGGTTGTCAGCTATAAGAAAAGGTGGAGAGAATCATTCCAGAAATTAGATAATATTCACGATTATTATTATTATTACTATTGCAGAACGGTAATTTCTGCTAGATAAAATAGTTCTTGGATCACAGTTAACATATTAAACGTGGCATGGCCGGAGTTCCTTCCGCATTCCCTCGTTGTGATCAATGTACTTCTACAATTTGGTCAGAAGTTACTACCCAAGGTGAAGAATGGCCAGATTACGGCCAAAATAATTGCAAAGAGCTTTCTGAAATTTCGGTGTCTGATTTGAGAGGAACTCATTGCACTGAGCGGAGAATTCCCAGATTCATATGATGCTTGCGACACTTAGAGCAAAAACCCGGCAGGCTGAATCCCTGCAATCGATATTTCAGGCAATTCGCTGCATATTTGGTCAATTTCTATGTCGCCGTCTGGTTCCACAGGTTTCCACGAAGTACACGAAGGAGATGTAACAAGTTCAAGTAGCGGCGGCAATGAGAATTGGTTCCACACTATATACCTGGAGGATGCAAAACGGGCAACGGAAGAATTGATTCAAATATTACCACTGCATGCTGGGGTATTCGCAAGTGAGAGAACGCTCGAACTCGAAGCTCGAAACTGCCGAGCTGTCATGGCTCAGAACCTGTCCCTTGACATGCCTCGCACTTTGAAAACTTGCTTTCGGGATGAAAGGAAAAATGCGAGGAGGAACCCACTTATGCAGTGGGTATCATGTGGCATTCAGATCACAAGGCTCTGGTGAACGTCATATTGATCCTCCCCTTCATTTCCCAGTTCCCTTATAGGGATATCATCGAAGTTGGCGGCTGTCCACACAAGGGGATCCCACCTAAAAGCGCAGATATGAGAATCCAAACATGAAATGGACACTGAGCTGTTTGTATGTGAATAGCATCTGTACGAGAACTAGGTTTTATTTGATTTTCATCGTGTCCCACCTTACGGTAAAGTCTTTCAAATGCCCAACCTGGCACTCATGTCTGAAACATATATCGTGTGGAAACTATTGGTATTTTGAAGTGGAAAGTGTCATTTGTACAAGCTGTATGCCAAGACACATGGCAAATCCATGCACAGTGGCACAACTGTGATAGCTGTGATTGACTCAATACATTAATGGAGGCAGCATACTGACATTGGTGAGTTGAAAGTACCAAATACAGGGCGTTTGTGTCATACTTGTGATCGTTGGCTGAATTTTGGCATCATAACCTATTACTAGTACTGCGTAGGTGGACTCACCTTTCCGTTCAATAGCTGGTTCCCCAGCGGTAGTCGTGGATGCTCCCCTTTCTTTGTTTAATTACATCTGAGGATAAGTTACTGTTATTCTTCACTATCAATCATAAGGTTCCCTGGGAAATCACTCACCCTACAGTTCTCGTGCTCCCTTGAACAAGCCATGCACACATCGTTGGATCACATTTTATAGAGCTGCACTAACAGAATCATCGGATGGTGGTACTTTCACTATCACATTTCCACAGTCTGACGGCTCCACAGCCAGGCTAGATCACTAGCTCTCAAGACAGCCTAGGCCTACCAGTGGTCGCCGGGAAACAATCACGTGGCACTAAATGGCACTAGTCATTGCGGCTCGCCATCTGTCACAGCTAGAATACAAAACTCTATTGGTGAGACGCTAATCGAGTTACAGGTGTTAGTTATGTTTGAATACATAAATCTTGGTAAGGGCCTCTGAACTCAGAAATATACTTATTCAGTGTTCATTACGCGGGCCAACAGTGGTTGCTTTGAACTGGTGCTTATAACCATTCTCCTTTTTGAACTGCATTCACATCGAGCCTCCTTCTTCCACACGTTCCGGCTGCAATGGTTTCTACAATAATCCTTTTCATTGACATGAAAACTCTTTCGGGAAGCCGTATGGGAGCCTTCTCGCACACATGTCTTCTTTAAATGGTGCATTGCGATGAGTGCCGGCAAGTACATTGTTGGGTTTTGGGAGGGATCATCATCGGTGTTGGTATAGCGATTGTCGATTACCTTGTGTATGGAATAAGTCGATCGGTATTGTGCCATGTCACATTAGTCACACTCATTATATAATTATCTGTTGCAACGAGCCACTACCTTCCCTCAAGCCAAACAACTTGTTTTTCCTCGGTTCTGGTTCAGCACCACAGAAATTCGACAGATTCTGTAGGGGATCAGCTCATCCATCTCAGCCCCTGATCATGCATATGTATTATCTATAATGTCTTTTCAATAAGGTGATCTCAAGGGGCACAGTGGAAGGAGTGGAATGAAAAATACAGTAACCCTCGCAAATCATATGATAATCCTTTCCCAGATTCCCTTACTCATCCCTGAATCATAAGTTATCAGTCATGGTGTGGCTGCGTGTCGGTCGCGTGTCGGTCACGTTTCGGTTGCCCCCGCAAGTGTCTCGGTCATGCCCTTACATTGACGCTTGGTCATACTTCCATACATTGACGAGTGTCCCGGCCATGCTTCCTTACAGTGAAGAGTGTCTCAGTTAATTCTTCCTTACATTGACGAACCTCTCGGTCATGCTTCGTTAGATTGACGAAGGCTTGTTCATGCTTCCATATATTGACACGTGCTCGGTCATGCTTCCTTTCATCGACTCAGGACCCGATCATGCTTCCTTCCATCGACTCACGTCTCAATCATGCTTCCTTATATCGACGCGCGCGTCTCAATCATGCTTCCTTACATCAACGAGCGCTTGGTCATGCTTCCATATATTGACGAGCGCTCGGTCATGCTTCTTTACATCGACGAGGGTCCCGGTCATGCTTCCTTACATAGATGAGCGCTTGGTCATGCTTCCAAATATTAACGAGCGCTTGGCCATGCTTCTTTACACCAATGAGCGTCTCGATTCCTTACAGCGAAGAGTGTCTCAGATAATGCTTCATTAGATTGACAAGTGCTTGTTCATGCTTCCATATATTGACATGCGCTCAGTCATGCTTCCCTTCCATCGACGAGCGCTTGTCCATGCTTCTTTACATTGACGAGCGCTTGTTCATACTTCTTTACATTGACGAGCGCTTGTTCATGCTTCTTTACATTGACGAGCGCTTGGTCATGCTTCCATGTATTGACGAGCGTCTCGATCATGCTTCCTTCCATCAACGAGCGTCTCGATCATGCTTCCTGACATCGACGAGCGGCCTGGTGATACTTCCTGACACCGACGAGCGTCTCAGTTCATGCTTCCTGACACCGACGAGCGTCTCAGTTCATGCTTCCTGACACCGACGAGCGTCTCAGTTCATGCTTCCTGATACCGACGAGCGTCTCAGTTCATGCTTCCTTCCAT
>QLPG01001633.1:0-11095 GCA_003314385.1 Gomphus sp. MG54 | reverse complement strand
TAGCAGAGCAGAGCCAGCAGAGGGAGGGAGAGGCCAGAGAAAGGGCTAAAAAGGCTGATAAAAGGGCAGCAAGAAAGGATGCATGTTACGACCCATGTCCCCAACAAACCCATACCAACCCCCACAACCACCTACCTCGTTTCCAAAACATCCCCGACCACCGGAGGACGAACGATTGCTTTCCATGGTTCCCATCCCGTAATGTCCGAGCCCCCGATAGTCCGATCCCAATTCCTGCGACCAAAGTTCCACATCTTGATAACCGACGCACCAGTCTATTGCATACCTTACTCCCTTATTCTTCTTTCCTATTGATCCCTTGTACTTCCTTTCTCCTTGTTTTATGACTGGCAAAGATAGTACAAGGACAGTCACATGTATATAGTCCCCCAGTCGACTGGACTGTTTGCTAGTACGAATATCGATTTAGTCTTCCACCAGTTTCCGATTCATTTCTGGTAAACTCCCGTCTCCTTTCCAAAATTAGGGACAGACGATCGAGGAGGGCGCAACACATAAGTTGAAGCCAAGTCCCTTCAACCTCGAACACCTCAGTGACCGGATTGAACCATTCCACAACCGACTCTAAGTTTCCAGCGCCTCTGCCCCCATCCATAGTCCATCCGACTCCGTCCTCGGTTTTTGGCCCCATGATGGACCTTCACACTAACCCGGATAGCTCTTTCAGAAGTACTAGCTAAGCACCGACACGCAGACTTAACAATGCACTGGTGGCTTTAGAAGATCAGTGGGTGGTGATAAAAGCAAACCATGAGAAGAATCTTGCCATTTGGGAAGAAGAGTGTCAACATTTGGCAACAGATGGNNNTCCAAAGCGATCATGGCCAAAAAAACCCACAAGAGGTCGCAAACTAAAGCTCCCCCCCACATTGAATGAAGATGAAAATGAGGAAATTGAAGAATCCGATGAAGAAATGGATGACTAATGACAACGGGCCCCAGATTCCATGCATGGAGAATTAGATGTCACGCTTGTATCAAGGACCCCTACGTGTGACATTTTGACCTGTTGCATAAAAAAATTTACTCTGCCACAACAACAGCTTTTTTGCCCCCATAATATAGAGCAAAGATGTTCTCAAGACACTTCTTAACTGTTATATAATTTAAAAAAAATTTAATATACAAAATTTTGAGCTAAAATTGAGCTTGACTGAAATCTGTATCAAGGAAGTCTACTATACTGTACGTTTCATTTCATTTTCATCTGTTCACAATTCCGTTCACTCCTTTATATCCGATCTGCTATTATGTCCTTAGAGTAACTTTGTTGGGAATCTGAGTGACATGTCACTCAACAATGTCACGGAGGAGATCATTATTTGGGACGTAGTATTTCTGTTTCTCGCTTTTCACATTCCTCGGCTTTCTCATTCTATTAAAGGAATCCCTTCAACTCCTAATAGATTAGAAAGTAGTATAAAAGATCTTGTACTATTAGTTCAGTCTTCAGTCAGAAAATCAACCTTGATTTTGACTAAGTTCCTCTGTTCACTTCTGTCTACTTTGCTTTTATGAAATTTGGGGACCGTGCGGTCTAAGTGGGCGCAACGCAATACGTTGAAGCCAACCCCAATCCGAACCTCGCCAATTGTCTCACCATTGGGAGATTAATATAAATTATGATAATGTCCTTTCTCATCATCGTAACAGGGCCTGTGAGACTTATTGAAAGGAATTAATTCAGAAGCTACATAGTAACTAACTCTTATCCTCAGATTCCTATTCTCCTAGCTTACATTGACAAAGCGTGTAAACTTATTCAGACAAAAATTCACACAAGAGTTTTTAAACCAACCCCTTTGCCAGGTGTGATCCACTTTTCTTCTCTACATAGGATAGTAGCCAAGTACTTCTAATTCCCCTTGCTAGCCTTACATGATAATCCACAAGCACTTCAGGGGTTGTCCTTACAGACTTTGTATTCTTGCAATCTCCTCTGTCTCTAACAACTCTGAGTTATCCAACTCACAACCTCTAGACTTATCAACCCCTTACAGAGCCTAGGTTACTCTTATATATTAAAATATCATTGTAAAATAATTTTGTTTTGTTATTGTTTTCTATCTATATCAAGTCTTTTATTTATATTCTTCCTTTCATCATTCTTACTAGGTGTATCCAATGTTGTATTTTGCCTTTATATCATTTTTTCTATCACTTGATTTCCAATAATATGTAATTCATTAGCATCTGACATTTTTCACCTAGTTGAATTGAGGAGAGCCTACCATACCTCTTGGAACACAATGTCGGACAACTAATTTACTTCTTTTTTCATTCGACTCAATACATATCTTGATCAAAATAATTGGACCTGCAATTGTCATGGTAGCTGCTTCGGCGTCTATTTGATTAGATTTACTTCCGGCTGTGCGCCAATCCTTGGTTATGTATGTAAACCATTAGTATTCTCCTAAAGCACTTCACATATCATAAACAACTATTGATCTCGTTTATTCACCCGGGACAGTATCACATAGTCCCTACCGTGGTAAGATGATGACTCCCACGAGATACATCGTGCTTGTCCTTGGCGTCATCGTGCGTTTGCCCTGTTTTCAAACTGAACCACTGAAGGAGCATATATTGTAGATTTCCCTTCATTACATTCTTAGTTTCTCACATGAAGCATATGGTCGAGCTACATCGTTATCCCATCTTACCGAATCACTGCGCAAATCCTCAGACTCTAAACACGCATCTATACCTAGTGAGTACTACCGGAATAGCACCATCCCACCACCACCAGATAGAAAGGCGAATGCTGCGTTTGTGGTTCTCGCGAGGAACGGGGACCTCGAGGGTGTCCTCTCGAGCATGAAGCAGATGGAGGATAGGTTCAACAAGAAATTCCAGTATCCCTGGGTGTTTCTCAACGAGGAGCCTTTCACAGAGGAATTCAAACAGTACCCTTGTTTCATTGTTTCAGTTCATTTTGATCCTCACATTATATACAGATGGACAACAGAGGTCACCAGTTCTTCGACCCAGTATGGCTTGATCCCAAAAGACCATTGGTTTCAGCCTGGTTGGATTAACGAGGACAGAGCTGCTATGGCTCGCGAAAAGATGATGGGTGATAATGTTATATACGGAGGTAGGGATTCTCATCTATTCATCTTCCGTCACTCACATCTGTGACTAATCAGGAAGTGTCCCGTATGTCATTAATTTTTCTTACTCTTTTGATGTTTATCCAACGAATTCGACTATAAGGTATCGTAACATGTGTCGCTTCAACTCTGGAGTGAGCATTTATGTAGTTCATCATCCTAGTCCCCATCATCTCATCTTACAGACAGTTTTTCTTTCGTCACGAACTCTTGAAGAATTATGACTACTATTGGCGTGTCGAGTGTGCCCCTTTCTTTTCATGATAACTCAGACTCTAATCATTGCAATAGGCCGAGTGTGAAGTTCTTTTGCGACATCGATTACGATCCTTTCTTGATCATGCAAGATCAGAACAAAGTCTATGGTAATTTGCTTTATTCTATTCAGCTGCATGTTTGTAAATTTAATCTATACCTTTCAAGGATTCACAGTCTCGTTGTATGAATACGAAGCGACCATCCCAACGTTATGGGAGACTACCAAAGGTCTTCTCCCTCTATCTTTCTCATTTTTCCTAGTCTGATTAATAATTACCACACCAGCCTTCATCAAAGAGCATCCCGAATACCTTGCTAAAAACAATGCAATGCAATTCCTCTCTCCAGATGGTGGAGAAACGTACAATCGTTGTCATTGTATGTTCCTAATAGTTCTGTCTGGCCCTTCTTATGACCTATCAATTAGTCTGGAGTAATTTTGAAATAGGGGATCTCAATTTTTGGAGGAGTGAGGCGTATACGAAGTATTTCGAGTACCTCGATAAAGCGGGAGGGTTTTATTATGAGGTTTTCCTTCTATTCTTACGTTACTCTTTTGCGACATTGACCTTGCGCATAGCGATGGGGAGATGCTCCTGTGCATAGCATTGGCGTCTCACTATTTGCCCGTAAGGACCAGATACACTTCTTCAACGACATTGGGTATCGGCATGAGCCTTTTCAACACTGTCCACAAGGCGAGGCTCACGCCCGAGGGAAGTGCTGGTGCGAAACAAAAACAAATTTCGACTATGAATGGTAACCCTTACTGTACAACATTTTGCTAAATGACTTATTCTACTTCTGTCCCCACAGGTACTCCTGTTTGAAGCAATACGATGCGCTATTCTAGTTGTAGCGGTGGCAGTGTAGCATAACCATAGGTATTTTCAATCAACCACACGTGTATCCCGCTGGTCAACCCCTACCCATTGGATGAGTTGATTAAAATCAGACTCTGGGGGGTGGAAACCAGCATGCGAAGGACCCGCATTCTTTATAAGATGGACTGCGAATAATATTGGTACTATAAAGAAGTTAGAATGCATGTGGTTTGATGCCGCATATTCGCCTACAGAGTCATAAAGTCTTGTCCAGGCAGATCCCATAGATGTCATGACCAATCGGTCTACGTACTCGTCGACAAGGGCATGGGTCAACGCTGGTTGAAATCGCTCCCGCAAATTTTCCGCTGTCTGTTCACCGGAAGCAGCAAAACATGGAAGGGATGAATCTGAAATCCAGCAACAAGGTTAATATGTAGTGATCGATTGGAATTTTAATCAAACCTTTCTGCATCAACTCCACAATAGCTAAGAATAGTTGTGAGTGATTCAAAATGAGAAGAGAGTCCACTGACTAATGATTCTATCACAATGTTTTCGGGAGGCTTCAAATCCGGCACGAAATAGTCGTTTGAATTCTTGGAAAGGCTTGCTATCACTTCCACCTAACACTTCGACATATTCCGAGGGTAACTTGAATGGCGCCGCTTCGAACCCTATCCTGAATGTGAGTATAGGATTTAACATAGCAAAACGAAAACAACTCACCAATGTTTCCGGGTGAATTTGACAGTATGAAGCCAAAATCGATGTCTACAAGGTGGTCAACTAGGTACCACAAATTGTAACCTGAAACACAGACGAAGTATATGGCCATCCCTATCAAGAAGAATATTTCCGTTGTGCCTACGTTGATGAATACGTTTGAGACAACAATCAGAGCAATAATCGGCCATCTCCTACCGATCTTTGATCTGAAGCAGGTATGTTACTAAAGAATACCCTGAAAAAAAGCCAGGTCAATTTCCATTGAATGGGGTCGATATGTAAGATGATCGTACCAGCGAGGGACTTGGCGAAATTTCGCTGAGCACGTGCGAACTTCGCAGATGACGGATCCCCGTATGCCTGCATCTAGTTAGATAAAGAATAACGAAGAGGAAACATAAACATACAGATATAAAATAGTCCAGCAATGTTACATACCCTAGGCGGCCCTCCGCCAACCGTCGCGCATATTCGGCCTTTTTTAGCGAGTGGATAGAAACAGCATCCGTTATCGTCTCAACCAGCCCAGAGGTGGACCCAGTGATAAGGATCCGAAAACTGTAGATAATTTATATGTATATGCCAAAAATCTGTCCAACGCAACTGACTGTCGAACCCAGCAACCGCAATTCTCATCTTTCCATATGCGGGCGAACTCTCGGATCAACTGAATGGCCAACTGCTCTTGTCGTAGATCGGCGCCAGTTTTCACAATGACGGATACGCAGTCCCAATTCGCAAGGTGTCCATATGGCGATCCAGCCTTAATCCGACTCTATAAAAATTGGATTAACGACTCCAGACTGTACGAAGCATAAACGGAGATTTAGAGACCTTTTTGGTCGCCCAAGATTCTCGGAAAACGGCTGCAGACGGGTCTGCTTTGTTCAACTCTCGCCGAATGATACCTTCGTCCTCAACTGTCTTGGCATTCCGGGCAATGTCGCGAAGATTCATGATACCTTCCTGATCAGACGCCCGCATCCGTTCCATCCGTTCCTCCTCCAACGCTAACATTTCCTCCATTATGCGGTCCCGAATCGCTTGTGCTTCGGAACGCTGCAAGCGCATACGCATTGCAGGAGGATTAGCTTCAGGACCTTGGCCAGTGACAGAAGGGCCTGCTGTACCAAGACCAGGTAGCCAAGAGGACCCAGGAATCCAACTGAGAGCTGGATTAGTTTCTTTGTTGACAGGCGTCGTGCCAGGCGGAATGATGGTTGTTACAGGCTCGCGCACAACATTGGAATTCAACTGGGCCAGCATAACAGCAGCGGTTCGCATACGTTCTGAGTAATCTTCTAAGGAGATAGGCGCACGAAGACTTCCATTCGATAAAACTTTAGGGGAGGCAGTATATAGTGCTATGTTTGAAGGTGCATGCAAACTGCGAGTTTCTGATAGTGTACGAATGTGTTCTGGGAATGGCATTGACTGCGGTCCCAGTCTTGGTGAAGAAGGCGCAGAGGTTGCATTGGACCAGGCTTGAATGTCCAAATCTTTGTTCTTCCGAACTGCGGGTAGGGCGATTGATTCGTTGAGAGCTGCAGCCTGAGAACGAACGGAAAGAGATGTGCCGTACAACTGTTCAACAACATCGACCTCTAGCTCTTGCTCTTCCTGAGAATCCATGGAAGTAGGAGGAACAAGAGTGCTCATGGATGGTTGGTCATTGTGTTCATTCCCTAAAGCATCCTGCGTCACGTCACCCTTAGAACCCGAAATAGATGTTCCAGCCTCCGGACCACCGGACCAATCTGGAACATCTGTTGATGCTCCACGGTGGCCAATCTCTTTCAAAGCCATCTTCCGAAGCACTTCGCTGTTTCCTCCTTTGGCTGGGTCAAAGTCAAGGTCTCCGTGTAAAATTTCTACAATCAGAAGATATGGCGCTCGCTCTGCTGAGTTGAGCACTACACTTTCACCAGGCGGAATCCGAACAACGCGATGATGGAGTTCGGGAGAGCCATTGTGTTGTCGCTGGGAATCAGAAGATTCGCACCACAAAGGAATACAGACCTAAAGGAAATGGTGTAGGAGTATCAACATGTACAGAAGAACTGACATGGGAATATCTGAGCTTACCTCTGCAGGCAACTTATGATTTAAATTAGTCAGTTCAGCCCTCAAAGCGCTCACCCTTGCTGGGCGGGGAACAACGAGAAGACGGTTGGCAATATTTTCCAAACCCAAGAGAAACTGTACCTGAAACAAAGAGGGCGTTCATGATATGCATCAATACCCCATGTTCGAAGAGCCAACCTCGCCGCGTAAATAGTGACTTCGAAGAAGTTCGCCTTGAGAGTGTAAATCGTACTTTTTGAGGAGAAAATCCACGGACATAAAGTTGGGCCCGACTGAATGACGTGTTGACTCTGAGATACTCGGAAAAGATACATGGCGAGAAGAAGGTAGAGAGTCGTCAAATTGCCCCAAAGGATCGTCCGATAGCCTTGAAGTCTTCGAGACCAATTGCGATTGTATTGGCAGGGCGGGAGTCGTTTGAGCTGCACGGAGCTGCCGCTTACGATTACGACTTCCCGTTGGTCCCATTAGTGAAGAGGAGGACTTTGAAGCGGGATCCACTACCTCGACAATGGTCCCGTTGAAGGTCCGCAAGTCGATCCCTTCTTCCTCCTCTTCACTTTCCTCATTGATGACATTTGTCTCCTTCGAACTCTGAGCCCCTGGAGCAGCATCCTCCTCTGTCTCCATATTCCCTGGTAATCGTCGCACAGCAAGGTCCTCCCAGCGACCTTGCGCCACCGCCACCTTGCCAATCATCTCTGTCACCTTAGGCATACCTGGAACACCGGCGAGTACACAACCTATACCTACAATGGCTGGTTCAAAACGTGGCTTGAGTTTCTTCTTGAGAAAACGAGAGGATGAAGGTATCGCCAGCGATGAATATGGTGTTGGAACAGGCGGAGGAATATCGCCAAAGATTATCTGGTGGCATTTGTGCAACACACGCTGACACACCGTAAATGACGGCGTGTCCCGTCGGGTGAGGGCGAGGTCATTCAGCGAAGCCTGTATGAACCAAAAAGTCTAAAAGGGGCTGGTCCATAAGAAGTACGTCGAGAATCAGGTAACACAGTGGAACATACGAGCATAGCAATATGTGTTGATTGCTCAGCACGCTCAACGACAAAGCACTCGAGGGCGACTGATTTCGAGGGTCTGGTAACAAGTAAATGGCTGTAAATATACATATAAGTCCTTCACTTGTACTGTTAGCAGGAGATGGGTACCAGATGAAGCCCCAGACATCCCAAAGATCGGATGTTGGTAGCTCTCTTAAACGCCGGGTCAAGTAGTGTGTTATGCCTGGTGCATATGACGTTTAGTGACTAGATTTTCCGAGGCACGCTGAACTCACCAATGTTGTCAGCATAGAGTCGTAGGTATTGCAACGCAACATGGACGCTGAAGAACGAATTACTAAGGAAGAGTCTTAGTAGCAGAGCATGCGAATACATAATTTAGTTGCGGGAAAGGGATTTAGCGAGTTTGGCTGAGACGTAGCACACCGGGCGCCTGACTCCGCGTCTCACGACGCGCGTTTACAGCGCAAGCCAGCAAGTGAACTATGAAGTGCTGATAAGACAGACTGAAGATATTTGAGACATGGCAAGATATCGTTACGGACGTATATCACCGGTGTGCGGTGCGTCTTGTCTATTTCGCTACTTTCTACAACATGAGATCTAAACGTATTGGACTCTCTTCAGCGTTAGCACGTGACCTGTATTTGGACAGACTTCATCATGTCAATATCTCGAAATGTCATCAAGCGTGTCCTTGCGGTGGAACAAGCAGAGGTCTATATGCTGCTGACGAACTAGTATTAGGTAGACTGAAATCCACTTGTAGGGTGTAGGGGCTCGAGTTCGACGATCTATTGGCTCCATGGCTTTGAGGAACTTGTCCCCCTTTCTCATGCGAGTCTCGACACCTTCTGGACAGACTGGCGTGGTACTCATATTTTTTCAGGCTTGACCATTTCACCGTCTCCAATGGTGCTGGATTCCCTGATCATCCTCATCGTGGTCAAGTCCGTGTCATGGAAGAGTCTCAGCACCCTTGTGGACTCATACGCTTCTTTCCTTTACTAGGCCACAGTCACATACATGACGCAGGGATCCTCTCGCCATGAGGACTCAGCAGGACACCGAGGCGAAATCGTTGCCGGAGGCGTTCAATGGATGTGTGCTGTGAGCTATGTCGCATTGCAGTCCTTGTTCATGTTAAACTTAATGCTCCCCTACTTTCCCCTGTCCCATGAAGGGTAGAGGAAGTGAGTCATTTCACGAATTATGCGTTCGGCTCGTGTCGACTATTCTGTCATTCAGTCATACATGCTGAAATGCCGGTACACGGGCCTGGTTTGCCTGAACCTCGTGGTCTTCAGTTATGGGTGTGTCTGGTTTTCTACGTCACAGTTTCCAGCTGGACATGCTTTGATCTCTAGGTGGACCTTCCCAAAGAAGTATGTTCTTAGAAACAAAATTAGGCATTTGGCGTTTCTGATATCCTTTATAATTAGTACAAAATGATGGTAAATCTCCACACCTCGTTAGCCCACGCGATTTTAACGCATCATGTGATAGGAACCTTCTTATCAAGAATTAGGGCCTTCAGCGTATGTTTTATCTATGTTCTTGGAGCGTTTAACCTCACTTATTCTAGTATTCCGAGTGCTTATCCTGAGGGACCAGACGGGCCAGTGGAAATAAAGGTTATTAGTGGGAAAAGTCACAGTGTCGATTCTCCCGTGCGCCCGCAGGGAGGATGCTGGTACTTTCATGTTATCTTCAAAAGGAAGTCATCAATTTTTCAGCAGATCCGTGAGTGTTATCATCATTCCAGGTCAAAGACTTGTGACGTGATCGATTTCCTGATGAACAGCTGTCGGATGGACTTCATTTTTGTACAGTAGGTTTCCGTTTCCAATAAATAGAGTTAGAAAATGGTGAATTATCAGCATAGTCCTCAAAGGTAAGGTCAAGGTGAACCCGGGACCTGATTCCTTGGAGGAGGAGCCATACCATACTCTGGTACTCTCAAGGGAACCAAATCAATCAGGCGTGGCTATCCAGGCTACCCAAGACGAAACTGAGCTTGTATTAGTGAGGCATATATTAGTTTTATATGCTGAACAACCTAATGCATACTGCTTGCAGATTGCGGGGGAGCCACTTGATCAGGGAGTTGTTCAGTACGGTCCATTTGGTAGGCGTTATGATTTTCGTGGACTCACGTCCTCGGACATTGAACAAAACCGCAATACAGTAATGACAACAAAGGAAGAAATTCAGCAGACTTTATTGGACTGTATGCTAAAAAGTGATTGATGTTTCCCTGTCGCTAACATGAGTTCAGATCAAATAGGCCGTAATGGGTTTGAGAAAGCACATGTTTGGCAGTCAGAAATTGGCAATTAACCAACGATGTCTTTCGTCGCCAAGTGATTTGGCATTTATCCTTCTAGATTAATAGCATTTATTTGTTTCGCTACGATGCATCCGCGCCTCAAGACTTTCTCCACAACTTTTGACCATTCTGGCACCGCTGCCAACAGAGCGAGTCTCAGGATGGTGGGTGTAGCAAGATGAGTATAACAAGGTGGTTTTACCAAAGGCACATTAGCTGTTAAGTTGAGTTCTGAGGAGCACCGAGTTGGTCAGAGACTAAGATAGGAGACATGGACATGCTGAGATTAGCCACTTTAGCCACTTTTACCTCTTGTTATTGCAGCTGCAATTATTATTTACCATTTTTAAAGCCTAGAATTGACTCATTTAAGGCCTGGTATGGAGGCCCTCAGGAATCCTCCTCAAAAAACAATCAAATTAGGTTGAGATATAACCCTTTTTTTGAAATATGTTCCCAATCTTTTCACCAAACTACTATAGGTAGAAACTCTTCACAAATTCTGAGTCTAAACATTTGGCTACTTATATAATGCATCATGTGACTTGATACACTGTTGCAGTCAAAAGGTGATAATTTTTTTCCCAAGGTCTTTGCAGTAATAGGACAAGGGTCAAAAGCTGTTCAAGCATACCTGATACAATCCATTGATTGACTGGGTATTGGGCAGTATTACATGTAGAAATCTAAATAATATCTCAGTCATTG